>JBCEWC010010970.1:0-17138 GCA_038996855.1 Solanum aculeatissimum
GAGCGAGCGACGACGACGGCGGCGCGAGGGGGTCCCCTTTACTTGACTCTTTAAGAGTTAGAGGAAGTGTTTCCTAACTTTTCCTCTATTTTTTCTATGAGGGAGAAATGACTATTCATTTTCCTTAAATAACTCTTCATCTCCCTTCATTGGTTCCCCCCCATTTTTCCTTTTTCTTTCCTTCTCCATTTTCTAATTCACACTTTACTTAGATCTAACAAGGACTCTGTAACACTGATGTATGTTAGTTGTTATTTAAAGGTTATGTGGGCTGTGAATAGTTTTGATAGAGATTATACAGGCAGGAGAGGTTATGATTAAGGTAATACTAAGCATTGATGCTATCTGTCTATTTGTATTTGATTATTTGATTGTTGGTTTGACCCATTGGGCTTCCTGATATGGATGAGTATCCTATACTTAGTGGGATTTTGAGTAACTATCACTTATGTTATAACTTTACCCTACTAGAGGCTAAATGTAAGCAAAAATTCTACGATTTATATATATAATTCTTTTACTAATTGACTATTAGAGTGGGTAGTCTGATACGAGAGTTACATAGTATTTGAGGGACAGGCTATTAGTTATACCCCTGGCTATACCTTGTGTCTCTAGGGTTATGATTTATTTATGATGATTATGTTGATATGCAGTTCTCCTAATTCCTGGGTAGCTAGATTGTGAGATAAATGTTATACCCCGGGCTTAGTTGGGTTGTCTATTGTTGCGTTATTAGCTAAGTTGTTGACCACTCCGCCCTGGGGACTTGATGTAATTACTAGCAGGCTGGTATTATGTTGTTTGGATTCCTGGATATGCTTGCCAGTGGGCATGTTGATCAATTTGTCGAGTTGACTTGTACTTGAGTTATGGTTTTATATTGTTAGATGCATGCTTACCTTATTGCCTACTTGAGTATGGGTTCCGAGCATCTTTTATCATAGATCAAGTATCAAGGTAGTGGAAGGTCCCTTCTATTAGTGGGGTATTGGGTGTAGTGACACTTCTAGATGGGAAGTTATAATTGAGACTTCTACGATAGAGCTATTTTGGTAGCTGTGAGTCGCCAAATATGTCTTTTGCTAATTCGCCCAAATTGCCACAAGATAGGGATGTTGTGTTACTACAAAGATTAGATTACTATTCATTGAGACCAAACCAGATGATATCCTAGGAAATTTCATCCGGACCCATTATGGACATTATGAGATTCTAGTTATGTGTTTGGGTTAATTAATGCCCATATGGTGTGTATAAACCTGATCACTTGTGTGTACCAGTTGCATTGTATAGTAGGCCTATTGGGGCCCTACTTATTGGGGCTTGATTTATTAAGTACTATATTGTTGTGGTTGAGTTGTTAGGTGTTGGAATAGCTGGGTCTTAGGCAGTTAGGACAATATGTGTTAGGTTGGATTAGGGAGGTTGTCTATGATCTATATAACATTGATTTTTTATAATTTTGATTAACTAATTTTGGGGCTAGAGAGTATGCAATTAGTATTGTTTTTACCTTCACTTGCGACTGAGTGATGATATCTGTGGAGCACTATGATGGAAAATATTATATATACCGGTATACGGAGGAATATATAAGGAATCTGGTAGTGTTTGACATATTGAGTGTTTGATGTATTTTTGAATATATGATGATTGTGTGGATCATCTTTTGTGTCAGGTTAAATCCCACTGGGAATGGTGGTTCGAGAGGTGAATTAATTCACTGAATTAGTCAATTGTAGGTTCAAATTGGGGGGTTACAATAATAGAAATCAAAATTCAACAAACGACAACTAAATTAGCAAATTAAGCAACAAATTTAGAGAGGTGTTGGGGATGTGCAAATATGGGACTAGATCTACTAAGACAGGTCTAAATAATTTACTAATTGAGTTAAACATGAGTAAATAGGCTAGGATGTTGGTAATCTAAGTTCAATTACGACACAAAAGTGTTTCACATGATTCAATTATGATATCATACACGGATTTCTCTAGGACATGCCTGGCCTAAGAAACCACAACAAACCACCTAATACCTTAGCCATTGAATCCATGGTTTTGGTATTCAACTGAAACCCCAAAAGATTTCCATCTAATACATCCATTCCATACTCTGACTACTTAGATTAGAGCAATAATTAGAGATCTGAAGTAAACCCCAAGTTAGCAACCTTAGGATTATAGATGAAACTTAGCGATAGACATAAATTCACTCAGATTAACAACAATATAGTCTAAATATCAAAGAACCGACATATAAATCAAAAACCCATATTATTTACACACCCCCAACATGGGGGTTTTAGCCACTCATGCTTGAAAGTAAAGATTCAATACCAATTTCAGCAACTGAGTAAATGGGTATAAAGGATTAAAAGAGAAAAGTTGATTTAAACCAATAAATCTCTCCAATTTTGTACCTCCTCAAGTTTGATACCCTCTCTCCCTTGAACTATTGAGTAAGAATATTCTAAGTACCCTAATCTCTCTTTCTATCTATCAGTAGTTCTTGAAGTGAATGATATGTACAATGTCCTTTCCAAATTACTTAAATAGTTTATGCAAAATCATAAAAATTTATGCATCAAGTAGCCACTCAGCGGTCAAAGCCGGCCATCGCCGAGCACTTTGGCAATGCGTCAAATGTGCACTTACCGCTTTTCTCTGAATATCCTTGGAGGCTTAGGTATCTGTAAGATTAGGAGATGGTCGATTACTCCGCCGATTATGTTCAGTGATTTGCCGAAGTTTCTTTTACGTCTCCCTTCTATTATGAGCTTGGGGTCCTAGGTTTTGCAATAATAGATGGTTACTTTAGCCATTCGGTGATGCACCAAATATGTTTGGCTATATCAATTCTGAATGCTTTTCTAGCATGGACTTGAGACTTGGTTGCTGAAATATAAGGCAGTCTCACTAAGCATTCGGCGGTATGCCAATTAAGTCAACGAAACCACTTTTGCCCCCTTTTTTTGCACCTTTTTTTTGCACTTTTGCTTCTTTCCCAAGATTTGTTGAGTATTATCCACTTGTGTACTTTTAACTCCATTCTTGATATATCACACACATATTAGTTAGTATTTCGAACATAATAGCACACTGAAGATAATATTTCATCACATTCTAAGCCAAAAATGAGTCTAAAATGTGGACTCATCAACACCGCCACCATAAGCCTTTGCTTTCCCTCAAGGAAATCAAACATCAATCAATCAATTTGGAGTTTGTACATAGGGACACAGGGATTAACACATACAATTCCACATTTGTCATCCCCCTTTGAACTTCCACAAACCACTTACTTGATTTTGAATCCTCAATAGGTGACTAAAAAGTAATCAAAACATGGCTACGCTCATAATTGTTCATGTAGTTGTTGATCACTACCTAAAAGCATCACTATTTACTCTTATGCCAAGGAAGATCCTATGCACAAGATTAAAACAATATTTTCAAAGGATATCTTATATACTCACTCTCCCATTTGAAAAATGGTATGTAAGCTTCAACCTATAGTCTTGCCCTTATTCTCAATCAGAGTTAATTTGGTTTCATTCCGGACTAGGATCTCAAAGGACTTCTTTCAAATTGTAATGTGCGGTTAAGGTTGGGTAGGATAGCATACGGACATTAGTGGCTCATCCCTCCTTGACTACACATTTTATTCATGGTCATGGGTCCTTTTTTCCTCATTCCTCTTTCTCTTCAATTGACACCCCTTTTGATTTTGATCTTTTCATCGTAGGTGTCTCCTTGTTTTGCACTAGTTTTCAAATTTTTTTTGAAAGGTACTCTTTTCCAAGCAATTCGTTTTCAACTCATCAATTTTAGGTTCTTCAAGAATTTTTCTTGTTTTCATCATTTCAAGGACTCCACACCTTTCTTTTTTTCCTTTTTCTTTCCTCAACTCTTTTATGGGAGACACCTCCTCTTTCTACCAACACCCCCACTTTGGCCTCTAGCCATCACTTTGGTTTTTAAGATCAAGGAGGGATTTGTAAGAAACAAGAAGGAATCATCTTTCACAAATAATAGTCAAGGTTGGATGGTTACCAAAGAAAGGATCAAGGGTCAAAGGGATTTTACTAAGGATTCAATTCATTTTCATTGGAGTTCAATTATGGTCAAAGTGGACTAAGGGAACCAAAAAAGGCCTAAGGTCCATTCCTAATTCGAAATCAACCGAATCACTCTTCAAAAGAAACTTGGCAAGTTCTACATGTTGCAAAACATGCCTTTCACACCAAATTCTTGATCTCACAATGGCAAAATGGATTCACAATCAAAAAATAAAAGCACAATCACAACTTATGATCATCGCATACCCAAGTTCAATCACTCACATAGTCAACTCAAGATGCATCAAATCCATTCATAAATTGATTTATTAAGAAAAGGACTAATTGGAGAGTTAGTACATGCTCCTCATCCATAGCACCTTCCGAATCAAAGATATGGATTATAGATACTTGAATTGCTAAGGACTAGAGATATGATATTCACATTTGAATGGATTTTCACATATGCACGGTGTTTGCCATAAAATAAGGACATCATTTGTAATTGTTCATTCATTCAACTCAAAAAAGAAGAAAATAAAAATGGAAAAACAAATACTATTCTATTGTAACCCAAATTAAAAATTATTTACAAACAAAAAATTAAAATTGTCTCAAACATCCATCAACAAAAATTAAAATAAAGCATTGTCTCATCCGAATCATGACAAAAATAGTGAGCAATCATCATCAAGAGATATTGGGGACTTTCAATTTCTCACCCATCCTAAAAAGAAAGCATTACCCTCAATGTGGAGGCACAATATAGAGAAATCATAAATACGAACGAATGAGTATTAGAATCCCCCATAACATGATCTGTCCTACTGTTGCGGTGGTGGTGGAGCTGGAGAAATGGTCATGGTGGCATCAATGCCCTCATCCCACGGTGCACTCTCTAGATCAATCAACAATCTCTTGAGCTCGGGCTCATGTACACCATATGTCCCTATAATAGACGTGTCTTGGAGAGATTCCTTTTTCACTGTGTCCATGATTTGGCCTTCTAGCCATGCCAACTCTTCACGCTCCTCCTAGTTAGACTCAACTCCTAAGCCTCCTTCATCCATCTCCAGGATGCCTACTATATTGACTTCCTCATTGCCTTCACCAGGGACATCCACATCTATCATATCATCGAGAGCTACTGTTATATCGACTCTCGATGGCTTCTCTAGTCCATCCAAAAATAACTAAAGTCTGTGGACTTTAAGGATGTCATCTCCTTCTTCAAATAGTCTATGTCAGCTTTTATTACTAACGTGCTTGCACTGCCACAAAATTTTTTCTCCATAGAGATTACCTTGTCATTCAAGCTAGCTAACTCTTTCCCTTGGTCCTCAATCATCACCTCGAGTTTATCTATTCTTAGATAATGTTCCTCCATCAACTTTCTTTGCTTGGTTGTAGCCTCAATATATGGTCCCAATGATTTGGTAGTGGCCACCTTAATAAACTTAGGAACAAATGACTCAACTCGAGTAGCACGAACATTAGTAGCTTTGGCCAATCGTCCATCATAAATAAATTATGGCTTTAATGATCAGGGGCTGGTCCTCTTTAGACCGAGGCTCATCCTGTGCGTCAGTAGTAGGGATTAGAGTAGCGGAGGAAGGTAATGAGGGAAAGAAAGAAGTTATACTGCCTCCGGGGCCAGCTCTGTAGTGTTGGCCTCAAGGGCCTCAACATTAACTACTAGTGTTCTATCTATCGTCTTCTTCCTTTCCCGATCCTCCTCGCCCCTTTAAAACTCAGCCTGAATTCACCGAATATCTGTGGATGCTATTGGAGTAACCTCTACATTAGTCTTTTTGTTACTAGGAACTCCGACGTTCTTACACACGGTTATGATGAGGCTGGGAAATGGTAGTGAGGTCTACACTTTCTTCTTCCTAGTGAGGATCTCTGGGGTGATGTCACGACAAAATTTAGTTTTGTGATTGATGCTAAGGTGAAGAGTCTCAAAGCAAGCCTTACTAGAATTCTATAAAAAATTGAGCAGAGTTTCCTATGTTTTTAGGTCTATCAAAAATTTAACCTGTCTCATAAATCAGCAATACCACTAACAACATCTCTTAATTTAAACCTTAACATCCATTAACAGTCCCATGCCACATAATAACACAAATCCTTCTCCAAATATGGAAACATTCTAAAGCTAATCACATGACTATAACACGAAACAATACTTATGACTCTTATAAAGGAAATAACTATGGAGTGACTCTAAAAATTCAAGAAAGGTCCATGACAAAAATAAGTTTGTTTCCCACACGAACAAGAGCAAGGCTTACCATGGAATCAACTTTATACCTTTAGCTAACTAAACCCTCGCCAATATCACATGTATTCTCTGGGAGAAAAAAATAGTGTAAAGTGAGATGCTAGCTCAGTGAATAATTTAATGAGGGATAATTTAGAAAATAGGCTAGTATAATAGTAAAAATCATGTAATAAATTCTCTTTCAAAAACAAATCTAGCCATAATCAATCTTGTTGTCTCATATAAGCAAATCAACTTAACCATTTGGAAATAAACTCAGTAAAACACATTCATATCATGTCATATGTATTTGAGAGGTTTCCAAGAATGAATCATGTAATCGGTATGTGTATCTTCTTAATGAATAAACAATGACTGTAAATTTCATATCAGTAAATCCCTACTCGAGGGATATAGATAATGGTATGCTAGTTCTACCTTCCCACTAGCGAGGGCTCTATCACTAATAGATAAATACAAGGTGCACCAGGTCTAACGAACTGCTTGTTAGCTACAAGATTCATCAAGGTCTACTCCTATTTATACTTTTCTTTATAAACCACATAATCTGTTCAAAGTAGTACAAGACATTCAGTCTTATAATCATATCATATCAAACTTAATGAAAAAACATGTAGAAGTACTTATATCTTAAGTAAATTTAAAAATCCATTAAATAACGGTAATAAACTCAATTATCAATATACTTATCTCGTAAAAGTAAGATCATCTCAAATAACTATTTTGGTATCAAATCAAGTAAAAGTCTTGTCCCACAGGAAAATTCAAAATCATTCAGTAATACATTCACTTTATAAATCATGTAAAAATCATGAAACTTATAAAATACAAATTAGTTTAAGATTGCTACTCATAGTACTCATGTCAAAATACAAAATTTATCACCTCCCACAAATCGTATGACTCCCTTCAATCAATCTATAACCACATCATATTGATTTTGTGTTAAAATCCTCATTTTAGTCTAATTGTGGTAAACTAAAGTACCAACTCACTGGATATCATGTTTATCACTCAATATGTCAAATTATATTCACCCATTTCATAGATTATTCAACTAGTTCATAGTCCATTAGTTTTGACATACTTATATAATAATTTATTCAATTCTTCATCCAAACTTATACTAGAATCAATAAATCAGCCAAAACTATAGTAAATCACGGTCTATGATACTTACAATCTTTTTTTTTTGTTGAAGGTTGTTGCGCAGAACCCTCTCTTAACTCTTTTTTTCTGGATAGCAGCGTTGCTGCTTCGATTAAAGCCCAAAACCCCCTCATTACTTTATTTAAATAATTTTTTTGTTTATATCCCTTTTTATTATTTTTCCTTTACTTCAACATTTTTTTCTAATTGTTTCTTTTTTGGAAAAGACAATTGTGTACCCCCTACCATTTGTCTGAAACAAATGGAGGTATTAGACTCTCATATCTTTCTACGACTCCCAAGTAGCTTCCTCAATGTATGATTTCTCCATAGGACTTTTACGGACATAATGTTCTTTGACTTTAGCCTTCTTACTTGTGTATCAATAATAGCCATTGATTCCTCTTCATACGTTAGGTTATCATCAATCTGTATAGTCACTGTTTCGAGCACATGAGAGGAGCCTGGTACATGCTTCCTTAACATAGAGACATGAAACACAGGATGGATAAAGGATATCTCATGAGGGAGTGTCAAACGATACGCTACCTTCCTGTTCGGTCAACTATCTCATATGGTCTTATATACCTCAGGCTTAACTTACCTCTTCTCCCAAATTGCAATACCTCTTTCATAGGAGAGACTCGTAGGAAAACATTATCCTCAACTGCGACACTAAATCTCTTCTCCTCTTAACTGCATATGACTTTTGTTTACTTTGAGAGGCGAGCAACATTTGTCTGATTAACTGGACCTTGTCTATGGCTTTTCGAACTAAGTATGGTGCTAACACCTTAGCCTTCCAATCTCAAACTGCCCTATAGGAGAACGACATCGCCTACCATACAAGGATTCATATGGAGACATCTAAATGCTAGGCTAGAAACTATTATTGTAAGTGAATTCAGCTAAAGGCAAGTAGGTATCCCAAGTACCTCCAAATCGAGAATGCAAACCCTCAACATATACACTAGGATTTTTATAGTACACTCAGACTATCCGTCCGTCTGTGAATGAAATGCAGTACTGAGATCTACTCGGGTTCCTAATGCTTCTTAAAAAGATCTCTAAAAGTGTAAAGTGAACTGTGACCCTCTGTCAGAGATGATGGATATTGGGACGACATGAAGTCCAACAATTTTATTCATAAATATTTGGGCATATCTCACTACACTAAAAGTAGTCTTTACTGGAAAGAAGTGTGTTGATTTTGTTAATTAGTCCACAATTACCCATATAGAGTCGTAACCTCTAAAGGATCATGGTAGACCAACCACAAAATCCATAGTAACTCTTTTCCATTTCCACTCAGAAATTTGGATCTAGTATAGTAATCTTACGGGTCACTAGTGCTTGACTTTAACCTTTTGACATGTCAGACAACTAGAAACAAAGTTAGCAACATCTTTCATCATACATTCCCACCAATACTATTGTTTCAGATCATTATACATTTTTGTCAAACTAGGGTGTATAGTATATGTTTCGAGCTTCCTCAAAAATGACTCGTCTTATCCCACCTATGTCTGGTACATATATTTGACTACCCAGTCAAAGTATACCATCACAATTATTAATCATCTTCTTACTTTTACCAGCTATGACGTTATCTCAATATCTACAAAGTTTCTCATCTTCATATTAAGTAGCTTTAATGCACTCTACCAATAAAGATTTAGCTTGCACATAAGCTAATGTCCTTGACTTTCCCACACTAAGTCTAACACATGTACCCTAGAGTTTTTACATATTTTTCGCCAATTGCCTCTTTTCAGAAGCTATATGTGCTAAACTACACATAGATTTTCTGCTCAGTGCATCAGCTACGACATTGGCTATTCTAAGATGACATAGAATAATGCAATCATAATCCTTAAGTAGCCCCATCCACCGTCGTTGTCAAAGGCTTAGATCCCTTTGCTGAAAGATATACTTTAAGCTCTTATGGTCAGTATATATCTCGCAAGTTTCATCGTATAGGTAATGCCTCCAAATTTTAAGAGCAAATATCACAGTGGCCATCTCCAAATCATGTGTAAGGTAGTTCTGCTCGTACTTCTTCAATTGTCTTGAAGCATGGGCAATAACACAACCATTTTGCATAAGAACACATCCTAATCCCACCCTAGAAGCATCATAAAATACTGTGAATCCTCTGGAACCTGATAGTAAGGTTAATATTGGTGTTATTGTCAAACATGTTTTGAGTTTTACAAAGCTCCGCTCATATTCTTCTATCCACTGAAACATTACATTTTTCTGTGTTAGCTTGGTCAAAGAGGATGCTATTTTGGAGAAATCCAGCACAAAATGCCTATAATAACTTGCCAAACCCAAAAGGCTATGAACCTCTATAGGTGAAGTAGGTCTAGGGCATTTCTGCGCAACTTCTATCTTTTTAGAATCCACCATAATTCCATCTTTGGATACGACATGCCCCATAAATACTACTGAGTCTAGCAAAAATTCAAACTTTGAGAACTTAGCATATAACTTATGTTCTTGCAATGTTTGTAACACAGTCTTAAGATGATTCTTGTGTTCTTCTTGGCTACGAGAATATATCAGAATATCATCAATAAATATTATCACTAACTTGTCTAAGAAGGGGCTTAACACCTTATTCATTAAGTCCATGAATGCAGGTGGAGAATTAGTTAGTCCAAAAGGCATCACAAGAAACTCATAGTGCCCATATCAAGTTCTGAATGTTGTCTTAGAAATATCTTCCTCCCTGATCCAAAGTTCATGATAGTTAGATCGAAGGTCTACTTTTGAGAAGTGGGTAGCTCCCCGTAATTGATCAAAAAAGTCCCCTATACAAGGTAAAGGATAATTATTATGTATTGTTACCTTATTCAGCTGCCTATAGTCAATGCATATTCTCAGAGACCAGTCTTTCTTTTTAAAAAATAATATCGGTGTGCCCCATGAGGATATACTCGATCGGATAAAGCTCTTATTGAGTAAGTCCTGTAATTATTGCTTTAGCTCTTTCAATTCTGCTGGTGTCATATGATATGGAGGTATATATATTGGCAGTGTGTCAGGATCCAAATCAATACCAAAGTCTATTTCTCGTATCGGATGTAATCCTGCTGGTGTCATACGATATGAAGGTATAGATATTGGCAGTGTGTCAGGATCCAAATCAATACCAAAGTCTATTTCTCGTACCGGATGTAATCCCGGTAAATCCTCAGGGAATACATCAGGAAATTTATTCACCACTAGTATCTTTCCCAGGATAAGGGTTTTTTCTTTAGTGTCCTTTACTGTAGCTAAGAGACCCATGCAACCTTTATTAAGTAATTTTTTAGTCTTCATAAGAGATATAATCTTACCAACCTCTGAGATTTGACCTCCCTTTAATATAAAGATAGACTCATTTGGCATCTCAAATCTGACTATTTTCGCATGACAATCTACTATAGCATAGCAAGGAGATAACAATTTCATGCCCATCAACAAATCAAAGTCAATCATGCCAAGTACAATTAAGTTAGCTAGAGTGTTTCTACCTTCAACACCAATATAACAATCATGGTATACATATTCAACTAACATAGAATCTCCCACAGGAATAGAAATAAGAAAAAGATGATTCAACATCTCTGGCTGACGATCAAACCTCAAAGCAAAATACCAGGACACGTAGAAGTGGGTAGATCCTGAATCAATCAAAGCATATGCATCAAATGAACACACTAAAATAATACTTGTAACCACCACATTTAAGCTTTGAACATCTTGTCTAGTAAGTGCAAAATCTCTTGACTAGCCTCTACCCGCATTTCCCTGTCTCTGATTACTAGCAACACGATCTCCAATAACTAGATCTATGTTTCCTGTGCTAGTAGTTCCTAAAGCATTATGAGTAGCCTGAGTAGGTATATCCATCTGAATAGAGTTTTACATGGAGTTTTTTGGAGGTAAAGGACAATCCCTAAGAAGATGCCCTAACTGACCGCATCAAAACACCCTCCAGTCAAGAATTGACATTGGCCTACATGTGATTTACCACAAGTCTGACAAGATGGAGCAGTGGCATACATTTGACTAGAATTTCGATGTCCCTGTGATAATGGTGGTCCATGAATACCCTTTCATTGATGTTGCCTGTATGTGGACTGTGAAACTATATCTATGCCTGCCTGAGAGACCTATTGTTGCCTTTCTTAATTTCTTGCTTTTCGATTTGCATTATAGTCATCACCAAAAGATACCCCTATATTAGCCTTCTTATGGGCATCAAAGGTCGGACATTCCTCACAAGCCTTGTCTTTAATCTTTCTTGCTAAATCAACTGCCTCTGAACATGTCAACTTCTTTAAACTCTAGCCTTTTCAGTTGGCACTAAGCTAGGAGCATACCTAGCCAATTTACAAAATTTTGTGTTATAGGCTGACACATCCATATCTGGAGTCTGTACTAATCTCTCAAACTGACTTGCATATTTCTACCTCTGACATTTAGGAAGAAATTGATCCATGAATAATTTAGTGAACTCATCCTATTTTAGTGGTGCTGCTCCCGCAGGCTGACCTAGCAATAAGATCGCATACCTTGTGTTAGCCATGTCCTCTAGTTTGTACGCTGCAAGCTCCACAACACTTGCACTAGAACATCCTAGCACCCGTAATGCTTTGAAGGTTTCATCTAATAAACTTTAAGGTTCAGCTGAACTATCAGAACCTGTAAACTTGGGTGATTTTAGCTTCAAGAATTCCTGCAATGACACCTCTTTATTCCCAAAAGTGTAAGCTAGTAAAGGTGTCTGAGGTTGTTCCTGTGCCTGAGAAGATACAACAGTATGTTGACCCATCCTCTCTTGTCTATCCTTTCTATCAACCAAACCCTCTATAACTCTTTGCATGGAGGTAAGTGTTGCAATAGTGACATTATATTGTGATGGGGGAAGTGGGTTTGCACTAATTTCAAGAGTTGCCTAGAAAAGGTCTCATTTTGTGCTTGAGGAACATCTGTCGTAGCCGTTCCATTAGATAATTGAGTTCAATCGATCTGATAAGGAAAACAAATATTGTTAGATTCATCTAGTTTCCTTAAATGTGATACACATAAGTAGGAATGAGAAAGCAAGACAAGAAACATCCTATCATGTCCTCGTAGAATCACGATTATAGAAATGGTCATCTACATAACAATAATTTAGATTCTACTACTAACGTGTGCTCCATAAGTTATTGAAATAACCTAGGCTCTGATACTAACTTTTTCACGATCTAATTTTGGTATCGTTACCGATGCTAATGGGAAGAGTCCCAAAGCAAGCCTAACTAGAATTCTACAGAAAATCAATAGAGTTTTCTCTGTTTTTAGGCCTATCTAAAATTTAACCTATCTCAGAACTCAACAATACCACTAACAACATCTCTAAATTTAAACCATAACATCCATCAACAAGTAATCTAACGCCACATAATAATACCAATCCATCTCCAAATATGGAAAAAGTATAAAACTAATCACATGACTATAACACAAAACAATACTTATGACACTTATAAAGAAAATGACTATGAAGCGACTCTAAAAATTCAAGAAAAGGTTAAAAAAAAAAGCTTGTTTCCCACACGAACAAGAGTGAGGCTCACCATGGTATCAACTTGCTACCCTTAGCTAACTAAACCCTCGCCAATATCACCTGTATTCATAGGGAGAAAAAAAAGCTAGGAGTGAGATGCTAGATCAGTGTGTAATAATAATAACCACAATCATTTTAATAAGGGACAAGTCAGAAAATACGCTAGTATATTAGTCAAAATCATGTAATAAATGCTCTTTCAAAAAAAATCAATTGCCATAATCAATCTTGTTTTCTCATATAAGAAAATCCACTTAACCATTTGGAAATAAACTCAGTAAAATATGTTCATATCGAGTCATATATATTTGAGAGGTTTTCAAGAATGAATCATGCAATCAGTGTGTCTATCTTCTTAAAAAATAGACGGTAACTATAAATTTCATATCAGTAAATCTCTACTCAAGGGATATCGGTAATGATATACTAGTTCTACCTTCCCACTATCAATGGAGCTATCGATCGATAAATATAAGGTGCACTATGTCTAACGAACCCGCCGTTAGCTATGGGAGTTATCAAGGTCTACTTCCATTTATACTTTTCTTTATAAACCACATAAGGTTTTCAAAGTAGTACAAGGCATTTCATTTTTATAATCATATCATATCAAACTTATTGAAAACATATGTAAAAGTACTAATATCTCAAGTAAATGTCAAAATCCTTTAAATAACGATAATAATCTCAATTATCAAAATACTTGTCTCGTAAAAATAAGATCATCTCAAATAACTATTTCGGTATCAAATCAAGTAAAAGACTTTTCCCACGAGCAAATTCAAATCATTCAGTAACATATTCACTTTATAAATCATGTAAAAATCATGAAACTTATGAAAGACAAATTGGATTATGATTACTACTCCCAGTACTCATGTCGAAATACAAAATTTATCACCTCTTACAAATTGTATGATTCCGTTCAATCAATCCATAATCACATCATATCGATCTTGTGATAAATACCTCATTTTAGGCTAATTGTTGTAAGTTAAAATACCAACTCACTAGATATCATATTTATCTCTCAATTTGTCAAATTATATTCACCCATGCCATGAATTATTCAACTAGTTCATCGTCCATCTGTTTTGACATACTTTTATAATTATTTATTCAATTCTTCATCCAAACTTATACTAGAATTAATTAATTAACCCAAACTAGAGTAAATCATGATCTACAATAATTATAATTATTTTTTCCTAAGATACCCAACCTCTAGCTTCCTGGTTGCCCCTCTAACAGTCTTTACATGTGTTTTTTTATGATCTACACAATTTTCACAACCCCCAATTCATCAACTACTCCAATTAATATCATTCATTCATCTAATTTGAAGAGAGTTTCAAGGATTATCTTAGTTTTCCTCAATTTTAATTTTTTTTCTCTATTTCTTGTAACCCATGGAGGTTTCTTAACTTTCCACCCCCAATTTCTATGACTATGGAATGGACAAATCAAATCTACAAACCAAATTTCAATTACATTCTTCTTCTACTTTTTCTCTTTACTCATGACAAGGGGTCTTGAAAAAAATTTGTTTTGCCTTTCGTTCTGCTCCAAAACGTGACCAACAGTTTTACGTATTTGTTTTGGTGTAAGGTTGTTGTGCAGAACCCTTTCTTAACTCCTTTGTTTTCTAGATAACAGCGTTGCTACTTGGGTTAAAGCCCAAAACCCCTCATTACTTTATTTAAGTAATCTTTATTGTTTATATCTCTTTTTCCTTTTCTTTAATATATTTTCTAATTGTTTCTTTTTTTTGGAAAAGGCAATTATGCACCCTTCTTTGTAGAGAATACGGGTATTACAGTGATGATTGCACCACGGTTCAAATTCCAACGGTCTATAATGGTCCCAACCATTGCTGCTTTGGTGTGTCGAAGTAACAACTCATTTTGTGATGACATCAGGTTGCTGCTGATAAACTAGAACCAAAACCTTGCCAGAATGTTCATCTCTTTCTTCTTAATAATTGCCCCCTCCTCAAATAATGAGGGAGTTAGAATACCAAACATAGGATCCAACCATGTTTTGATGTCATCAAATGTCTTGATCTTCATCATCTCATCCATGTCATTTTTGTATTTGTGTGTGCATTCCAGAATATAATTTATCTCTATTTTACTGCATGGGGCTTTCACACCCCCAAACTTCCACTGCAATAAGAGGTTTGAGTACAACCTTCTCCCTGCTTTTGCTTTTCCAAATGACCTTGCCATAGGACTACTAGAATTCTCAGACTATGGTTGGAACATAAGGGTCCCTGATGTCACTCAAGTCACACCTCTTTTTTTAGGTAAAACTGTCGTTGTAAAGTAAATAACCTAATTGAGGTTAGGGTTGATCCCTGAGGGAATATGGTAGACTCAAGAATTAATTCAATGTAAGTCAGGATGACTAACCTACTTATCTCCCAAGAAAAGGGGGGTTTTGTAAAGTAAAATTAACTAAACTAAACTAATGCATGTGTTGAGAAATCAGTAGAAGAACTAACTAGGGTAATGTGTTCCCCATGAATCCCTAACTTGGTATTAATGGATAAATGCAACATTTTCCAGTGTGTAGGTGTAGGACAATAAACTAGGTTCACCTAAACCTTTGATCCAGCGAATAGGTAAATTTCGTCATGGAACTTGATCAGTCTCTGTGATGTGACATTACTAAACCTTACATTTTCTCCTAGTACAACCTTTCCTTTATCCAGTTCGTTTGATTAGATGATACATCTCAATCGAACCCTATTAATGACCTCTTTTCCTATTTATTACTTCCCTAATCCGACAAGTAATACTAGGAAAGTTCTAACGTACGCCTCCATTAAAAAATAGTTAAAGTGAAGAGGATTAATTAATACAACCTAACACACCTTCTAAGAATTACACAATATTTGATTTTACCTTGTTAGCTCCTCATGGTTGCCACAACCCTAGTTGTGGATTTAGTTATGCATGATCAGTATAAATGAAGGAATTATGAAGTTGATTAACATAATTGAGTACTTACACAAATGAATTAAGAATATGAAATCCAACACTTCAATTAGAATCATAAGGTTGAATTGAGAATACACAATAATATCTTTTCACCCAAAATATGATAAATCTTAAGTGTATTCTCTATAACCTTGTTCAGACTTCGTGACTCCTGTCTCTCTCTATGAAAAATAACCTAAAAACCTATTTATAATGTGTAAAATACAAAATCAAAATGGAATAGGAAAACTGTGTTGACACACTCTATGGGGAAGGTTCACGGCTCGTGCATCAATCTACAGCCCGTATATCGGGGCTTTGTGGACAGCAACTGGATTCTAGAGACTACTTTTACGAGACCTTTTCATGGGTCGTGTAAGCCGAAGAAGAAGAAATAAATAACTTAATGAGACAATCATGGTATGACGACATAAGAGTAGTACTACAAGAATTATATGATAGCACAAATTATCTAGACTTATACGATTTCAATTACTCAGATTAAAATAATGATATTTCCAACTCTGGAAAAATGTCAAAATGGTAGTATAAAATATTTAAATACTAAGATACTTCCGCACCCCAAGATACACCCACCAAAATTGTATCAGAGCAAATGATTAAAACACTTAAAATAAAATGAGACAACCATATAAAAATACATTAATATATACACCAACTAAGAGAAAACTAAAAATCTTATACCTAGTATATAAAGAACTAAATAGAACAAAAATAGATATGTACCAATTAGACAAGATAATTAAAGAAATATCACTATTAGAATATAAACACATAAAATAGTTACAACAACGAAAAAATAATATATGAATAATAAAGAATACCATATAGAACTCAGGCAAAGAATCAAATAATTAAGACAAGAACTAACACACAGGCAATATAGACTTGAGTGCAATATGATTGCAGGAGTATGTAAAAATTCAATAGAATCCCAGAAGAAAGTTATAAAAACTTTAAATCACAGATAGAAAACATTGAGTATATAAATCAACATAACATAAATGATTATGCACAGATTCCACAATGAATAAA
>JBCEWC010010971.1:0-17138 GCA_038996855.1 Solanum aculeatissimum
CAATAGGAACTAGTCTTAGTTGAGGTGTCTAAGTGAAAAATGCTGACAACTTTAGGTGTCTATCGATGACTTAAGCCCTGTTTTTATTATGTAATCTGGGTTTATGATTTCTAATTTACATACTACTTTATTTGTCTCCCGATGTTTTAACGGGTTTTCTCCTTTTATTTTCATTTCATCTAATATTTTTACTATCTCGTCTAAGTATTTGGGACTTTTTATAGCTCTTATTTTTGTTATTTCTGCCTTGAAGTTACAAAATTATATTTCTATATCAATCAAAGTGTAATCTTTACTTAGTATGTCGTAGTCTTCTTCTTCATACATTTCTTCTTGCTTTTTACAACATGTTTTACCATTTTTACATTTGTTACAATACGATTGCAAGTGATCTGGATCTAGTGTGTTGGTGGATACTTTTTCAGATTTATCACTAATGTGTCTTCCTTGTGTCTGTATTTTTGTCGTTTATACCGGTGTATTAGTAGTATTTTTTAAAGAATACTACTCTATCCCTTGTAATCAAACAACTCCCATTGTTGTGTAATAAATTGTAATTCTAGAACAAGATCTATATTTATATTTAATTCTCTTACCCAAATCCTCTCAACTTTGTAAGTTGGTTTGTAAAATTCGTCGATATAGCCACATAGGCGTCACATAAATATTCCTCTTTTCATTCTCCGTGCTACTACCTCTACTTTCACTCACTATTTCTTTTTTCCTTCGACTCAATGCTGAAAATACATCTGTATAATACATATTATGAAATAACTATAAAAAAATATACTTACTTTTTTTTTTGAGTTTATTGTTTAAATTATTGAAAGTGTGAGTTTTATAACTAAACTATTACTTATTAATTTGAAAAATATACCTCAGTGATGTGTGTAATACAATCTCTCTTTTATTTGAAAAAAAATCTTATCATGTAGTATTTTATATGGATAAAATATTTCATCGTGACAAAAATTAAATAAATTATTAATACTAGTTTGAAAGTTAAAGTGTTACTATTAAAAAAAAACACTTTCTAAAAAATAAATTATTTTTTAAAAAAGAAATTCTCACCCATCTCTACTACCTACCCCCCTCCATCCCCACCTCCCTCTGACAATTTTCCATCCTTTTATTTTTTTAAATTTCTTTTGTAAAATATTCAAACTTCACATCCCACAATTTCGGTAGATCGCTTAGCCCCGTTCGTCTTCGACGCAAGAGCGTTAGATCAGTAAGTTATTATGCACTCTTTTGAGAGTGGTTGCTTTTAGGCAAACCTCCTGACTGTCTCTGCACCCCTACCTTCTTTATCACTAACAGTATCTATTCGAACACTACCGTGGAAGTGTGTTGAATCAAGAACAGACAGTAAATGTCTTTATTATGGACACTTTATTATGTCTCCACTTATGAAAGGCCAAGCCGACACAATAGGCATTGCAATGCGAAGAACTTTACTTGGGGAAATAGAAGGAACATGTATCACACGTGTAAAATCTGAGAAAATCCCACATGAATATTCTATCATAACAGGCATTCAAGAATCGATAAATGAAATTTTAATGATTTTGAAAGAAATTGTATTGAGAAGAAAATTATATGGAACTTCTGACGTGTCTCTCCCGCTCTTTTCCAAAAAAATTGATATTTTTTTATTTTTAAAAAAAAATAGATAAATGTAAAAAAACACACCTAGACTATCCCTTTTTTATTTTTATACCTAAACTTTTGGAAGCCTGACTTTCATACCTAAACTATCATTTATTAGTTTGAAAAACACATCTCAGTGGTGTGTGTAATACACTCTCTTTTATTGAAAAAACATTGTCACATGACATGCCACATTGACGAAACTTAAATAAACTATTAGTATTAGTTAAAAGTTAAAGATTAATGTATTAATATTCTCCACAAAAATATTTTTTTAAAATTAAAATATTTTTCTCACCTACTCCACCCGCATTCTCCTACGTACCCACTCCACCCCCACCCCCACCCCCCAACAATCCCCCCCTTTTAATTTTTATAAAAAAAATTTGTAAAATATTTTTAAAAAATTCAAACTTCACCCCTCCACTCCTTCCTATAAAATGATATTATTTTTATTTTTTAAAATAAATAAAATCTTATCTCACCCCATCTAACCCTCCACTCTTAATTTTTTTTTTTTTTTTTGTTTCACTATAGATATATACACATATTTTTAGAAAAAATATTGTTTTTGTACTTGTGTACCGAATATAACAGAAATAAAAATATATTTTAAAGAAAATCTTGTGGCAAATAAAAAATAATTTTCTAAAAATTAGAAAAGAAATAAAAACGGAGGATTAGGTGGATAAGGTAGAATTATTTTTTCTCAAAAAATTAAAATAACATCCAAATTATTATTTTTAAAGGGGAGGGGGGGGGGGGGGATGAAGTAAGAATTTTTTTATAAAATTTTACAATTTTTTTTTTAAAAAAAATACTAAAACATTGGTTGGTTCATGGGTTCGGGGGTGTATGTGAGAGAAAAGGGTGGAGTGGGATTATAATTTATTTTTTTTAAATAATATTTTAATATTTAATTTTACCTAATACTATAATTTATTTATTTTTTTCAAGGTGGAATGTTTTGTCCATATGGAGTGTGATGCATTTTTTTAAAAAATAAAAGAGAGTGTAGTACACACGCCATGATGAAAGTGAGACTAAAGAAAAATGTGTGTTTCTCAAACTAATAAGTGATAGTTTAAATTTGAAACTCACATTTTCAATAGTTTAGGTATGAAACTTAAAAAAAAAGGATAGTTCGAGTGTGTTTTTGACACTTATCTCTAAAGAAAATAAAATTTTACTCCATCCAATTTAACCCACTGCTTCTAATTTATTTTTAGTTTTTATATTTTTCTCGTATTGTGTATACATATACATATACTTTTAGAAAAATACTTTTTACTTGCATACCCAATATAATAAAGTTTTTATTTTAAAATGAGAAAAAAATTAAAAGCTGAGGATTAGATGTGTGGGGTAGAATTATTATTATTTTTTAATAAGTTAAAAAGTATCTAAATTATTATTTGAAAGGGGGTGGGGGGAGATGAAGTAGGAATTTCTTTAAAACTTTTATAAGGAATTACTTTCTTTAAAAAAATAAAAAATTTAGGGATGGGGTGGGGGTGGGGGTGGGGAAGAGGGAGGTGGGGAGTACAGTGAGAGAAAGTGGTAGAGTTGGTAAAAAAATATTTTATATTTTATTTTATAATTTTTTAAAATAATAATATTTTAATATTTAACTTTAACTAATATGAATAATTTATTTAATTTTATCAAGATGAAATATTTTATCCATGTAAAGCATGATGTGTCAAGTTTTTTAAATAAAAAAGAGAGTATAATACATACAACATGATGAAAGTGTAATAAAAGAGATAGGTATGTTTGTCAAACTAATAAGTGATAATTTAGACAGAAAATTCATACTTCCAATAGTTTAGGTATGATTTTTTTTTTAAAAAAAACAGAGGTGTGATGTTGACACTTACTCAAATATTATATTACATATTCAAGTCATTTAGCATATTTCTCTTTGTGATGATAGTAATGATGGTGTTGCGGTACTTTACAAATCAATTACCATTAAATGCTTAGTCTTAATATCTTTTCCGATATTAATTGGACCCTCCTTAAGAGGGAGGCTTTTGAGATCTTGTCTAAATTTTGCTCTGTTTTGACAAATAAAATATATTGTCATAATTTGTTTATGATTGACTATTTAATCATCTGTTGCATTTTCTTCATCTCAATCAGAATTTTAGAATCTTTCTTATCAAACTAGAAAGGAGTAGGCCATTTTTTGTATCTTCCTTAGATTATTGTGTACTTTTAAGCTAAGATGAATAAAATGCAGAAAGTTTGAAAAGATAAGGTTAGCAATACCTCAGTGAACAGATTGCTAAATTATAATTGAACGAATCTGTTGTACGTTCATATCATCATGCTTTTGGAGTTTGCGTGTTAAGAAAAAATTGTGATGAAATTATTCTAGGTATTTTCTTTCTGAATCATTTTCTTATTGAGTTGCACATTGTAATCATATAAAATTTATTAAAAATATAAGTTTTATAAAATAATTCAAATTATATTAAATTCAAAATATATTAGTCCAAACAAATATTCACGGAGATGAGGATGTTGAGATGGATATGTGGACATACCAGGAGTGATAAGATTAGGAATGAGACCATTCGGGAGAAGCTAGAGGTGGCCCCTGTGGCTGATAAGATGAGGGAAGCGAGACTGCAATGATTTGGGCATGTGTAGAGAAGAAGTACCGATGCTCTTGTTAGGAGGTGCGAGAGGTTGGATTTAGGAGTTACACGGAGGAGTAGAGGTAGACCGAAAAAATATTGGGGGGAGGTGACCAGACAAGATATGGCAAAACTTGATCTCACCGAGGACATGACCTTAGAAAGAAAGGAGTAGAGGTCGCGAATAAGAGTAGCAGATTAATAGGTTAGTAGGGTTAGACTGATGTCTGGCCTTAGGGTATAGTAAGACAGTAGGATTAGTCGTGTCTTTATATCATGTGTTGTCATTATCCATCTTATATATGTTTTTATCGTATTTATATACTATCATGTGATTTTCGTTATTAGTCGTTCTTTCTTTTTTCTTTTTCTTTTTTCCATATCTAGTTTATTTTTCTTATGAATTTTTGAGACGAGGGTTCTCAGGAAATAACCTCTCTACCTTTGTGAGGTAGTGGTAAGGTTTGTGTACATTCTACCCTCCCAGACCCCACTTGTGGGATTTCACTGGATATGCTATTGTTGTTGTTAGTATAATAGAGTTAATTATTTAAATTTAATAAAATATGAATTTAATTAAAAGTTTGAATTTATTTATTTGGGCTACAAAAGATGACCCACTTTATTAGGCCCAATATCCTCCCATCCTAGAGGACCACTTGATGTCATGTGTCGGATGATGTGGCATGCCAAGTCAAACAAAGAAGTCAATAAGATCATGTCATGTGTCAAAATGACATGACATTCTTATCTCAATCAAATGTCACTAATAATATGTCATATGTACAAGCGATGTATTTCGACCAATAAAATATCACCATATCACTTGAAAGAAAACTTATTCCTATCACTTTTTCTGGGTCATATAACTCTAAATCTGATTGGTTGGAAGAAAGTTTGATTTCATCATAATTCCTCTTTTCTACAACTATGTATAAGAGTCCTAATAGTTCAGAATCAACATACAAAAATTCTAACAAGAAGCAAGAGAGAGCTTGTGAATCAAACACCGTAGATTTCTCTACAAGCAACAAAAATTCAAGAAATCAAGCATTTAAGTTCAAGAACGCATCAAGACCAAGACCATTAGATTCAATATCAAACCCTTGAATTCAAGTACAAGTTAATCAAATTCATAAATCAATTGTCCACCAAATTCAAGATCAAACCCCAAAGCCCTTGAATTCAAGTACAAATCAAGATCAAATCCATCAAGTTTTACAAGATTCAAGATCACGCTAAAGATCCCTTCAATTTATATTTGAAAGGCGAATCAGAGGATTCATAAAGATTATAGAACTCACTCCTTGAAAGAAAATACTACGATTGTTGCAATATTTTTTTTATTCCTTAAATATTATTTTCTCGACGCAAATTTTATTGTCATACAAATTCTAGCATGCCCCGTGGGACAAACTCTATTTCTCATCTCAACTTTTCAAGAATCAAAGAATATTGAAATGATTTCCAAGAAGACCAACTCTCAATCAACTTCCTCTAAGGTACTAACTCCAAGTTCTCCGTTGAGGTAGAGAAAATTCTTGGTGTTACTTTTGGAAGTGTCAGAGCAGTTACAAGAAGCAAAACCACTATGCTAGGACAACAAACACTGTGAGTGTCATCCGCTTCAACCCCTGATTTTGGATCTTCAACCCCAAAAGGAGCAAGGTCCTCTACAAATGCTTCAGAAAGAGAAAGTAGTGTTGCTGAAAAAATCAAGTAGACTTTGGCTCTACTTGATGTCTCTGGTTCTAAGAACTCTATCGCAAAGAAAGGCCATGACTCATCCAATGAATCTTCTCCATATGCATCGCGTAATGTGATCCTTTTGAATATCAACTTTTGCAATAATCCATGCTACTCTTCAATGCCTCCAACAATCATGCAAGTGATGACAACTAATGTTATATCCATGGAGAATCGACTTGCAAATTTGACAAAGATGATTAAAGGATTGACCAAACATGTGCAACACCAAGAGTCACGCATTGATAAGTTGATGGACAGGATGGATGACTTACTAGATGGGGAATCTAGCCATGCACCTGGGAAGGGTATTGAAATTCAAGAGACTGAAAATCTTGTGAAGCAAACATCTCTTATCAAGGAGATGTCAATTTTTGCTGAAGGGATGATTCTATTCGATCGATCAAAGGAGTTCATTGAAGGGACCATCAGAGACAAGTATGAAGTCTCCACAAAATCTTTCCCATATGTATGTCAAGCCTTACACTAGAAGGATTGATAGTCTTAAAATGCTTGTTGGTTATCAACCCCCTAAATTTCAACAATTTGAGGGCAAGGGAAATCTAAAGTAGCATGTTGCACACTATGTGGAGATATATAATAATACTGGGACCTATGGAGACTATCTCATCAAATAATTTGTCTGCTCCTTGAAAGTAAATGTCTTTGACTGGTACACAGATCTTGAGCCTCATTTCATTGACAGTTTGGAGCAACTAGAGCATGAGTTTCTCAATCACTTCTATAACATAAGGCGCACAGGGAGCATGGTAGAACTCACAAATACTCGCCAAAAGAAGGATGAACCAGTCATCAACTTTATAAATCGAAGGAGGAACGCAACCTAAATTGCAAAGATAGACTTAGTGAAGCTTCTGCAATAGAAATGTATATCCAAGGAATGCACTGGGGGCTTCTCTA
This sequence comes from Solanum aculeatissimum, assembly GCA_038996855.1. NCBI lineage: Eukaryota > Viridiplantae > Streptophyta > Magnoliopsida > Solanales > Solanaceae > Solanum > Solanum aculeatissimum. The sequence goes on from JBCEWC010010971.1 coordinate 6,963, forward strand.
CATCCTACAAAGAATTAAGACAAATTCCTTCGAAGATCTAGCTACTTGCGCTCACGACATAGAGCTAAATATGTCTTCTATGGGAAAATATATGGTGACTGTTCAGGATCCTCACAAAGGGAAGGACAAGCAAAACCCCACAAAATAGAGAAATTTTTTGCTAAAAAATGATAACAAGGAATCCATGAATATCAATGCATCACTTGTGAAGTTCACTACAAAGGAAAGAAAGAAGCAAACTGTGAATATGACTTTTCAAGAACATCCAAATCGAAAGCTGACTTTAAGGAAGATGCAAGAAAAAGAATATCCCTTTCTGGATTCTGATGTCTCTCAAATATTTGATGAATTAGTTGAGCTAAAGCTTAGTGAGTTACCAGAGATGAAACAACCCGATGAAGCTGGAAAGACTGGCGATCCAAACTATTGCAAATATCACATATTTTTGGGTTACCCTCTCAAAAAGTGTTTTGTCTTCAAGGACAAAGTCATACAATTGGTTAGGGAAGAGAAAAATGTCCTTGATGATGATAAAGAAAGTTCTAACCAAATCTTTATCATTTTTGGCTCGGTTGACCTGGTCCAAATATATACTCTTGAAAAGGAGAAGTCATTAGAGCCAAACAAAATCCAAATTGATTGAGATAATGATGAAGGTTGGATTCTCATGACTAGGCAGATACATAACAAGGCAAGCTCATGAAAAGAATCATCTAAGCTACCGACTAGAGGAAGGATGATGATGAGACCAACGAAGAAAAAGTTAGTCAAGCGTCCAAAGAAAGCAAAGATGAAAGTGCATCAACACTAAAAACCTTGATTCTGCTACACCGAAGCAACCTGGTCGGATAAGGTGGTCTACCTCATCGAGGACAATGAGATTATCATATGGGGGAAGTTTGTCAGACCCAGCTTGAGGGTTTGAGTGACTCGAGCTTAGCTAGTGATTTACTTGATAAGCCTAGCCAAGGCCCCTTGACTACAATCAACATAAAGTTAAACTAAAAGAAGACCTTGGCAGTGGCGTAGCTAGGGCATGTAAGGTAGGACGTGGCTAAAGCATGGCAAGGGCTGGACAAGTTAAGGCAATGCAAGGTTGAACGTGGTTAAGACATGACAAGGGTTGGGCAAGCTAAGGTAAGAAAAGGCAATGACGTGGCAAGGTTGTGCAAGTTTGATCTAACGTGCTAGACAAGGTCAATGGTTCAGGAAGTCAGACCCCAATGGCAAGATGTGCAGGGAAGGACCTAGGCCATGGAACAAACACGTGTGCAAGGCCTGCGCATGGCACAGACATGCAGGGCAAGTGCAAATATGGGTGCCAAGGGCAAGGCATTGGCACCAAATTTGAAGGTTGCTAGCATGTGTCATGCACTTGTGTGGGCATTTAGCGGTTGAGGGAGTTTATAGCCATTATTGACATGTCAGCAAGTCTGGATAAACTTGTATTTTCAAATTTGAATTATTCCTATCAGTTGCCTATGTCAACTGAGTTGGCAAACACATGGCTGAAATATGATTGGCACATGACTGGGTTGTTGTGGCCTATTCAAAGGCATAGATTGCTTATCAAGGGCATCACGTTGGCCTGAACGAATTTTGTAGGCTATCTTTTTATGTTTCTTTATTGGCACGAGTTTAAATAATAAAGTTGGGACTTATTTCTGTATATGGTTGTGTTCTTAATTTCGTGGTCAGTATTTGTGTTAAGACTAGATCAAAGTGAGGCAAAAGTAGACTGAGTCTAAGTGAGTTAGGCTACCAAGTGGATTAGATCGCATGGGTTGACCCCATATCACCATTAGCATAAAAAACTTGGCAGGAGCTAAGACATGTTCAAAGCTCACTCTCAAGTGAAATGTAACAAAAGAAAATACAACATAGAAAGTAAAAGTCCCAACATCACAAGCTTAAAAGAAATTGGGCGTCATCCCCGAACTAGAGAACTCACCAAAACTACTAGGCTTCAATCGTCCAAAGATCTAACCACGTGCTGGAGAAAGGAAAATGTCGGTTCCTACATGGTGATATCTTACAGGTAAAATATGCATTAGTACTTTGGAATGTACTAAGTGTGGGATACAAATGCAACACATGAAATTATAATGTGATCATTTATGAAATTATAATGTCATCATACATGAAATAGTAATATTATCATGCATAAATTTGTGATGTCATCATGCATGAAATTATAATATCATCATGCATGAAATCATAATGCTATCATAGGAAATATGCATAGTCATAGTCAAGAGTAAAGCTCAATATATAATGAATGATCAATACGTCATGTGAAAACATGCTTTGAAGTAACATAAACATCATATACTTAACTATGTGAGAGGATACCATAATCAATATTTAAGACCATGCGAGCTACTATATGAAATCCAACATAACTCCCTACATTGGCATAGAGAGTCTACTTGCCGAGTAAAACTTTGTCAACTTATACATATATATCTTAACTTAACTTTGCTATAGTGGATCCACTAGCCTTAGCCTACAAGGATTCTTATGGTGGCACATAATTAATGAGGCAAGAGGTTGATACTAAGGTTCTCTTGCAGAACCCCACCTCAATGTCCCATTCAGTGCTAAGTCAAGCACCACAGAATACTTGTAACATAATCATATACATAGACATTTATAAACTTTAAAATATAGCTTTAACATCATAGGAGTAACTCATTAACTTAGAAGTCCATTCAAGTGAGAATTGTCTGAGGATTCATTTTGGTAAGGATTGTCTTTTCACCATCTTAATAATATCATTAAAGGGCTTCATAAAAATACTTATAACTTTCCTATCATTCATAAAATTTCATAACATACTTGAAGACTCTTATCATTCATAATATACTTTATCATAAAACTCAACTTTGAACTTAGTGGGTTCATGCAAAAAACTTTAAAAGATATCATCAATTCAAAACCCTTTCTAAACACCCTACTCTGTCATTCAAAACCTTAGGTAGGAAAATCATGAAATTCATCTCAATAGATTATTAACTTTCATAATAATATCATAGCATTTCATTAACATACTCATATAATGAAAAATATATCATATTATTATCATTTAAGAGAACTCATGAAAACCCATAAAATTTAATAACTTAATGAAAAGGTAAGATAGAAGATTGTTCGACTTAGTAAATAAAAAGGATCCACAAATCAAACCCGCAAACCTGATGGAGAAGCCTAAGAAAAAATTTGGACCTTGAAGGAGGAGGCTTGTTGAACCCTAGTTTTTCTTCTTCCTTGTCTTGGGAGAACATTTGCCTTATAAAATTTGAGAGAATTTAGGATAGGTGTGAATGAGAGTTTTTGATAGGGTTGGGGACTGATATGGGTAGAGTTAGGCTAAAAAATAACATAGTATTGGGCTTAAGACACGGGGAGAAGTCAAAAATACCCTTCATTAAAAACTTTCAAATCCAAAATATAAGAACCCAAACTTCATAAGGCCTTAATGAGGCAAGAAAAGGAGTGACCATGAGGTTTTGGCCAAAGTTCCCCTTTAGGGTCACTTTCACGGCTCGTGAATCACTTCACTGGTTGTGAAGGTGTCCTTGGCCAAATTTTAAATTTGCATTGTGTATTGGGCCAAGCTTGATAACTTTTATTTATGCATATCTGTTAGGATTAATTTCAAAGTTTAAAGTGTATTATATATGGTTTAGGCTCATAAGAGACCTCTTATATCAATTCAAGTTCAAAGGATTCCATCGATTAAGTTTTTTTCGCATGAATCAGTATAAGGGTCAACTTCAAATAGTCATATATTCTTGTACAAAAATAATTAGTTAGCTCATTACCTATCAAAATAAAAGTCATTGGATTAGTTTTCCAATGCAGGTGATTTCATCTAATTTCAAGTTCGAATTAAGAAGTTATGCCCATTTTGATAAAATCTGTCAGTGTAGGGACACTTTTACGGGAGGGGTTTCGTGGACAGTGAAAGGGTTCACGGTTAGCGAACCCATTCGTGGTGCTACCTAGAGCAACTTTTAAGGCTCATTTAATTAAGGATTTTTTGGTATGTTTTGCCCTAACACTAAGTGTAATTTGGACTTCCTAATGACTATAATATCCTCCTAAATCAACCCATATGTATTTCATAACACCTCATTCAGGCCTAACACTTAGTCTCTCAAAATCTAGGTCCAAAAACACTCTCAAAGAATCATCTTCAAGGATTAAATCTAGGATTCAGTTAGGGTTTCAAGTTAAAGTTAAATTCATCTCAAACTCCTCAATCAAAGCTAGGTATGTGTGGATTCATCCTTGGTTTCAATTCAACCTTTGAGCTTAAAATCTCTTTCATATTTTTATGTACTTTAAAGTATGATCTAAGTATGATTTGCATGTTTTGACTTTAACTTTATGGAATTATGATACGAGTCATTGTCAAGTGGTGATTTAAGCATGAAATAAGTCTTATTCTAATAATTTGCATGGTTTCCATAAATCATGAACCTGTATGTCCCTTTAAACTATGATTTCATGCATGGGTAATCTTAATTATGATTTAAGGATTTACTTTTTTATGAATTATGTATGTTTCTATCTTATTATCATGTGTTTAAGTATGAATTTCATGTACCTATGCTTTACTCTCACTTCTCATGTCATGAGCATACATGAACAAGGGTTTTCATGAGGTTTTGATATGGAATTGGTTACTAATTGTAGTTATCAACATGATTTCAAGGAAAGCATGATTATGGCATGACTATTATTACTATGATGACTATTAGATGGCTTTAAGCACTCAAGGGTGTGTATGCACCATCATGTACAAGTTATGAATGAGCTATTCCTATGCATGTAATTATGTGTTGAAGTACGATCTGTCTTTTAAGACCAAGTATGCATGATGATGACTTGAAATAACTTATAAACCTATGACAAACATGTTCTTGTATACATATGTATTTCTTGGGATGATGACTTAGCACTGAATAAGATTGGAGGTGGGGGATTATCCTTAAGGGTCCTTATATAAAGCCTACATATCTCATAACGATGTGCACCTGTAGGTTCATGTTTATTCCCTATATGTATTACTATGCTTCGTGTATCACACTCTTTGAAATAGGCAAGGCCCATAAGGTGAGGTATAGTCTACCTTTGGGAAGTAGGCTACTCTTTCTCCAATATAGAGGCAACATCGAAATTTCATGTAATAGATCGCATGGTCTTATATGTTGGTTGAGGTTACATCCCCACTTATTTTTATATATTATGCTACTCATGCATCATGGCTTAAGGCATCTTGATATGATATTCTCTATTATATACTTCTCTTATATATATATGTCATTGTCATCTAACATTTAAATGTAGGTTTTATCATGTCCACTTTACATTGCATACCCGCATACTTAGTACATTCAAAAGTACTAATGCACACTCTATGCCTGCATTAAATCACAATACAGGTGCAAGTGATCCTATCATCCATCTCCGTGGCTAGATCCAGATACTTTGATGATTCGGATTGGGTGAGTCCTCATGCTTCGAGGATGTACATGACCATCTATCTTAATTTTAATATGTTTTTGTTTGGAGATAGTCTTTCTTTGTGTTCCGAGTGAGTTAGGGTCTGTTTGAGCCCTCATCTTATGTCATGAGTTAGAGGCATGTATTGGACCTATGTTTTGATTCAGTTTTAGAATTATACACTCTTATGTTATAATCTTCCTTACGTTATGACTTATGATAAGTTTATGCTTTTGCTTATGTGTTCTTCTGTGTCTGCCTTAAATGTTTGATTTAATGCTAAAAGGTTAGTTTGAGGTTCCTTTGGGGATCTCATTCATCATGTTATGGCTAGGTCCTAGGTATGGGTTGTGACAAACTTGGTATTAGAGCACTAAGGTTTTGAAATGATCCTCGGAGTTCAATATGCCACATCAAGTAGAGTCTCATGGGTATGAAGTATGCCATATATATGTGTAGGAGGCTATAAGACATCTTAGGAAATATTTCACTTCTTCACGATTCATATCATATCGTAGAGTGTGTCCTAAGGCTTCCTTTCTCTAACCATTATTCTTTATGCCTTACAGATGATGTCTCTGAAAAGGTCATCACAACCTAGAGAGATGTTTGCTAGTGAGTATGAAGCTCCTTAAGGGCCTATAAGTGAGTGTCGGTTATAGCGCGTATAGTCTATCAGAATTGTCCTGTTTCAGTTTTTCATAAAGTCCTTTCTTATGATCTTGATAATCTTGAAATGATTGATTCTGAGGTCATTCTTAGGATAGATTGGCTACATGTTTCCTATGCCTCCATGGATTGTAAGATCCGAAGGGTCAAATTTTGATTCCTAAATGAGTATGTTTTTGAGTTGGGTAGGTAGTGACTCAAGCATTCAAAGGTTGGCTTTTCTTTTATCCTAAGGCCCATAGTTTGATTTATGAGGGGAGTAGACTTTAGCATAGATCGTTTTTTCGATACCCGACCCATCTTCATTCCTCCCTACCGAATAGCCCCAGCAGAATTAGAGGGAAGGAATGATTAGTTAAAAGATTTGTTAGGGGAGAGTTACCTTGGGGCAGAATGCCATTTAGGCAAGGTAGTAACTGATCATGTGGATAAGGTCAAGAGGGAGTTGGTGAAGGATGTGCACCATTTGAAAAGATTGGGAGTTAGGCTGAGTGAATCTAATGATGGTGGTATCCATGTTAAGAATGAGGCTGAATTTTCGATGGTAGTTGATGTCAAGGCAAGGCAGGACTTAGATCTATCACTGGTTGAGTAAAATAAGTTGATTTTTGAAGAGAAGGTAGGGGTTTCCTCCCAAGGGGGAAATGGTGTATTCAGTAGCAAAATAGGTTGCGTGTTCCAAGATATTGATGGTCAAAAGGATAATTTAGACCTTAGAAAACATGTTGAGGGTTGGTGTGTTGGAGTTCAAGGGTAGCAAGGATGACTATTTACTGCTCATTGAGTTTGTTTACATCAACAATCGTCATGCTAGCATCAGAATGGTCCCATTTGAGGTTTTGTATGGGAGAAGTTATAGATCCCTGGTAGATTAGTTTGAGATAGGTGAGATGACATTGATTGACCCATATTTGGTGTTAGATGTTATGGAAGAGGTGAAGTTGATCCGAGAAAAGTTAAAAATAGCTCAAAGTCATTAAGAGTCTTATTCAGATTTTAGGAGAAGAGATCTTAAGTTCCATGTTGGTGATTGGGTGTATATGAAGGTTTCACCCATAAAGGGTGTGATGTGTTTTGGTAAAAATGGCAAGTTGAGTCCCCATTATGTAGGTTCTTATGAGATTGTTGAACGATTTGGTAATGTGGCTTATAGATTGGATTTTCCTTTGGATATGAGTTCCATTCATTCGATATTTCATTTTTCCATTTTAAGAAAAATTGGTTGGTGATCCAAGTACGATTGTGCCTTTGGAAGGTGTTGATTTAAGGAAAACTTGACTTATGAAAAGGTTCCGATTAAGATCTTAGATAAGCAAGTGAAAAGGCTTCATAACAAGGATAATGCATCGGTTAAAGTCCTTTGGAGGAATCAACATGTTGAAAGTGCTACATGGGAAGCAAAATCGAATAGGATGTGACAATACCCTCATCTACTCCAATCTACTCAAGCCTGAGGTACTAGGTTCTTCATATTTGAATGGTTCAGATTCCTTCATCTCTATGTCTTCATGTCAAAGCATGCATACATGTGTAAGAAACTGATTTGAACTATGTTTTTAGCATGGATTTAATGATTTCATGGTTTTACATATTGAATTTGCATTATGCATTCATGTTGTGTTGTTTCATATTCAATTCGATCTACTCAACTGATGTTCTATCTCATTTGAGGATGGATGATTCCAAGGGGGAGATGATGTAAGGATCCAGACTTCGGAAGGTCTTAACGAGGCAAAAAAGGTGTGACCATGAGTTTTTGGCCAAAGTGACCCTTCAGGGACACTTTCATGGCTCGTGAATAACTTCACTAGCCATGAAAATGGTCGTGAAAATATCCTTGGCCAAATTTCCAAGTTGCCTTGTGTATTGGCCTGAGGTTTATAACTTCCATTTTACATATGAGTTAGGATCAATTTCTAAGTTTTAAAGTGTATTATATGTAGTTTAGGGTCATAAGAAACCTCTTACATCAAGCTAAATCCAAAGGAGTCCATCGACTAAGTTTTTTCGCATGAACCGGTATAAAGGTCAACTTCAAATGATAATATCTACTTGTATAAAAATAATTAGGTGGCGCATGACCTACCAAATTAAAGTTCTTTGAATTATATTTCCAACACATTAGATTTCACCTAATTTCGTGTTCGAAGCAAGAAGTTATGCCCATTTTAATAAAATTTATTAGTGTAGAGACACTTTCACGGAAGGGGTTTCACGGACCATGAAAAGGTTCACGATCAGTGAACCTATCCGTGGTGCTACCCAAATCAGCTTTTAAGGCTCATTTCACTAAGGTCTTTTTGGTACTTTTTCCCCAACTCTAAGTGTATTTTGGACCTCCTATGACTCTAATATCCTCCTAAATCAATCCCTATATATTTCATAACACCTCATTCAAGCCTAACGCTTAGTCTCTCAAAATCTAAATCTTAAATCACTCTACAAGTCTCATCATTAAGGATTCCAACTGGGATTTTCAATTGGAGTTTCAAGTTCAAGTTAAATTCATCTTAAACTCCTCAATCTAAGCTAGGCATGTATGAATTTATCCTTGGTTTCAATTCAACCTTAGAGCCCAAAGTCTCTTTCATCTTTTTATGAACTTTAAAGTATGATCTAAGTATGATTTGCATGTTTTGACTTCAAATTGATGGAATTATGATATGGGTCATTATCAAATGATGATTTAAATATGAACTAAGTCTTATTCTAATGATTTACATGGTTTCCATGAATTATTAACTTGCATGTCCCTTTAAACTATGATTTCATACATGAGTAATCTTAATTATGATTTAAATATTTATTTCTTCATGGATTATGCATGTTTCTATCTTATTATCATGTGTTTAGTATGAATTTCATGTACCCATGTTTTACTCTCACTTTCCATGTCATGGACATGCATGAACAATGTTTTTCATGAAGTTTTGATATGAAATTGGTTACTAATTATGGTTATGAACATGGTTTCAAGGAAAGTATGATTATGACATGACTATGATTACTATGATGACTATGATATGGCTTTAAGTACTCAATGGTGTGTATGCACCATCATGTACAAGTTATGAATGAGTTATTCTTATGCATTTAATCATGTTTTGAAGTACGATTTGCCTTTTAAGCCCAATTATGCATGATGATGATTTGAAATGACTTATGATCCTATGACAAACATGTCCATGTATATATATGTATTCCCCGGGATGAAGATTAAGCACCAAATGAGATTAGAGATGGGGAACTATTCCTAAGGGTCCTTATATAAAGCCTACCTATCTCATTACTGTGTGTCACCATAGGTTCATGTTTATTCTCAATATGGATGACTATTTTTCATATATCACACTCTGCAAAATAGGCAAGGCCCATAAGGTGAGATATAGTCTACATTTGGCAAGGAGGCTACTCTTTCTCCAGTGTAGAGGCAATATCGAGATTTCATGTAATAGCTCGCATGGTCTTACATGTCGATTGAGGTTACATTCCAACTTATGTTTATGTATTATGGTATTCATGCATCATGGTATAATGCATCTTGATATGATATTCTCTTTTATATACTTCTCTTTTATATATATATATGCCTTTCTCATCTAACATTTAAATGTATGTTTTATTATGCCTATTCTTTACACTGCATGCCCGCATACTTAGTACATTCAAAAGTACTAATTCATACTCTATGCTTGCATTATATCATAATGCAGGTGCATGTTGTGACAACCCTCGTGAGAGGATGCCACTATCGTAAATTCTAGGCTTACGTAATACTTGTAAAATATTAAGAGTTTAATATGCGACATATTAATCATAACTGAATAATGAATTTATAATAATTTAAACTAATATCTTGCGAGATTTTTTTTCTACGTTACCCATACTACTACAGTACATACTATAAATTATTACCATATTAAAATACCGAGACATAAAACTTATTAGCTTTTGGTTCATACAATCACCTCAAAATAATTGATAATTTAATATAAA
>JBCEWC010010972.1:0-17138 GCA_038996855.1 Solanum aculeatissimum
TAATTTATAACTCCCAAACCTCCTCCCCAATTTTCCACCCACCGATGTGGGACAAATATAAAGCCAAAAATCAACACATATCATATGTTTGGTTTACATTAGGTATAGGACTCATAAGAAGAATATGACTTCTTGTCTGAATATATGACTCATTCAATCCCATAAGAAACTGGTAGAGTTTTTGCATATTAAGGCGATCAACAAATCCTTTTAGCTGTTCACAACTTCACCTAGGAGATGAGACTACTCCTTTAAATTCATCCCATAAATTTTTAAGCTTGGTATAATAGACAGATACATAATCAACTTCTTGTTGTAATGTAACAATTTTTGTATGTAGGTTGAAGGCTCTTGAGCCATCTATTCGATCAAATCTTTCTCTCAAATCATTTCATACATTTTGAGCAAAAGAAGCAAACGCTACACCACTTAACAAACTTTTAGACAGATAATTTAGGATCCATAATAACACTATAGCATTAACCCCTCTCCCACTGATTCTTTAATTCTGAGCTAACACCATTCTTAGTACATGAACCATCAACTAGTCCAATTTTATTTCGACCAAGTAGAGCTAATTTCATTGATCTACTCCATAAAACATAATTCTCAATGCTAAGAAGTTGAAATGAAATGAGATTCACCCCACTGATATCAGTAGGACTCAAAAATAAGGGATGATTATGATCCAAAATTTGACTTGTGGGCATATTTGGTGTGGAATTTATATTACCAAGAAGTCCACCATTACTGAAATCAGTTGAATGGTCACCACTATTTACCCCTTGAGCCACTTCACCAACACCATTTATTGCCATTTGTGTGATTCTTTTCTTCAAAATTGTATTGCGAAAGTTGTTGCTTTAGACTCAGATCTTTAGAAACAAAAAGAAATTTACTAAATCATGCCTAGATGTACTTAGACTTCGATCATGAGCTTTGATACCATGAAGATTTCTTTAAATTTAAGATAAAGATATGATCTTGTACACAAAATAAGCAATCAAATGATAGGAGAAAGAGGAGATTGTTCTTTTTCATTATTCATCAAGATAATTCTATAACTCAATGGTGAGATCAATATATACACTTCACAACTTGAGGATTTATTTCTTTCTTGATCTTTAACTAATTTAACTAACTAACTGATCCTAACTGTTTTAACCACTTTCTAAACTAACTTCCAGAAGTCTCAACATGACACTTATCAATTAATAGAGGTAAAATGATTAAACTCACGATATCGATAATTGTTTTCTTAATAAGCGTACCAAATTAAAATTTGACAACTAAAAATAAACAAGAGAAGTATTCATTTATCATTAGATGTTCTAGTTCAAATCTTGGTCGGGTGTGGAATCACGTACCTTTATTAGGGAGTTTATGTCTTTCAATGTGTGAGACTTTCTGATATAATTAATTCAATTTTAGTCAGATTTCAATACATATACACACCTAAAACAAAGCAAATAAAATAAATTGAATTAAAAGGTTTCTATCAATTAATATGATGATTTGTGTAGAGATAAAATTTTATTGAGTAGAATTAAATTGCTAAGGTATGATTTGATTACATGTGCAGCATGAATTAGATGACTACTCCTAACCTGTGTTCTCTTGTTTTTCCTTCTTTTGAGGAATTTTCTAAACTTGTTACTTACAAATGGAAAACACGAATTGTTTGAGTATATATAGTGTAAAGAAGAAATTGAAAGTCAAATATATATGGTTGGCCCTTTAATTATATGGACTTAATTAGAGATTCCAAGTGGTCAAGAGGTTAAAAAAAGACAATGTGAATTACTAGAAGAAAAACAAGAGTTCAGACATGGCATGAATTAATGTGTACAAAAGATGCACGTGTTTAGCATACATTTATTGATTTGATATAAATAATGAAGGTATTAATATTAATTTAGTACATGAATTAGACTCTCAAGCGAGTAAACATGCAACGTTCTCTGATCCTTCTATACATATCATAAATCGTCTCATCACAAACACAAATTAAATTTCTAATTATATGGCGTAATTCAAAAGAAAAATTCACGTGGGCTTCTAGGGTTAAAGGGGATAATACATGTCATGAATTTGAATAGTAATAATTACCGAACACCAAATTAAAAATCAAAAAAAAGAAAAAGGCTCCCTATCAATATGGTTCATGTAGTTGATAAGTGGGCATGGTTTATAATAAGATTAGTTTATTTAAATTGAGTAGAAATTATTAATGTTTGATTTGATAACATGTGCAGCATGAATTGGTTGACTACTCCTACCTTTCAGATAACTTATTCATAAAAAGGAAATAGTCAATACTTTGGAATTGAACTTTAGTAGTATTGTCCCCTACCTACTACCCCCACCCCACCCTACCCCTTCTTTATTGAAATATAATTTTCTGAACTTGGTACTTATTTGCAAATGGTTAGTCACATGTGTATGGGGGCCTATTTACTTGATAGTACATATATGGACTTAAAAGAGATTCCAAGTAGATATATCATTTATTAGTTTGCTATAAATATCAAGTGGATATTAATGTTTGGCACTTAGGCTAAAGAGTGAAATAAAAATGTTGAAAACAAAAGTAGGGGAACATTTTTGGTTTTTAAAAAAAGAAGTGGCTTGTGCATGTATATTTTAGTTGACTAATAGTAGTAGTACTGGTCTATTGAACATGACAAAAACATGTGAACCAAAGTATGGTTGTGGTTGTGACACCCTTGATGGGTGGTAGATTAATGAAGATGGGTCAAGTTGGAATGTTAGGATTCTAGGCGGGCAACGAATCTCACGTGAAAACCAAGAGATGCAAGTAAAGAGTTAATTTATTAGGTATATTCAATCAAGTTCATATGATACATATATTTTTGGGAGATTCAGTCTGACATAGTTTGAAAATAAATTTATATGAATTTATAAATTTATAGTTGATAAAATATGACATGAACTTGGATCATGACAATGACGATCATGGTGAGGAGGAGAAAAACTTCCCTATTCAACCTTTTCTAGTGAAATTTACGAGTGTCATTTTGTAGGCATTTGGTTACAATGAATTTAATTCATATTATGTAATATAAGCTTTATTGACTTTTGAAGTATATATATATGGCTTGATTTATCTCAATATGTGTCAATAAATACAATTCGAACTAATACTCAAATTAATAAAATACCATAATAACTAATTACCATAATAACTTCATTTGTTTGATTTTGGTTTCAAGTAAAAAAATAATCAGAAAAATCAAATCGATTATTAAAAATATCTATCCTGCACATCTTAATCTTTTATGCTCGTTAACATTAGTGAGTCACTCACCCACTAGATTATCAAATTATATTGGTTAATCATGATTAAGCTATATATTAAGGAAAATTAATTATATATGCTTAAGTGATGAAAATATATTTAAAAGACACATGTTATATATACTTGTTAATTAGTTCGATAAAAATACAGACTTTATTTGTTCCTTTTTAGTCGTCACGTTGCACTTTTTGAAAGTACTCAATTTGACTAATTTTCGAAGCTAAATTAGATTACATTAATTAATTTAATATTTTGAAATGTAAATTTAGATATTCGAAAACTACAAAAAAAAAGTATTATAAATTGTATTTTTTTTCACATCAATATAGATGAGGAAAAATGCATCTTAAAATGTTAATTAAAGTTCATATCATTTGACTCTATAAAAGAGAACTGTGGTAACTAAAAAGGAACAGAAGGAATAACATAAGGTAGGTTATCTTTTCTAATGGGCTCTTAGTTGTTATGCTGTGATTTTCGAGAGTCGATTTAATACATTTTTAAAGCTAAATTAGATTTCATTAATTTGATATTTTAAAATAAAATTTTAGGTATTAAAAAATTATACGATAAGTACTATAGATTACAATTTATTTCATATCAATAAGATGATAAAGTACATCTTAAAATATTAGTCAAAGTTCATATCATTGGACTCTCAAGAATAAAATAGTGACAACTAAAAATGAACAAGTATTATTCTTTCATTATTTTTGGTTGTCTAGTTTCACTTATCGGTGTGATATTACTCCCTCCGTCCCATTTTATGTGGCAACCTTTTCTTTTTAGTCCACCCCTAAAAGAATGTCACCGTACTATAATTAAAAATGATTTAACTTTATGTCGTTTGGTGTGAGGTATAATACTGCCAAGATAAAATATATATATGATTATTTTATTCTGTGTTTGGTTGGAGATACATTTTATTCTGAGTTTGGTTGGAGGTATTAGGTAGTCATGAATTTATTTATCCTACTATTTATACTTTAGTGATGGGATAAATTATTCCATACATGGTGGGATAACTTATCCTATGGGATAATTTATCCCCGTTAATTATCCTGGGATATTAATCCCGGGATAACTTACTCCCAACCAAAAGACCCCTAAAATTTTCTTAATTATATATAACTACATAAATATTTAAGAATCATTTTGGACCACAAGTTTTAAAATATTCTTTTTTTAAATATCGTATCAAGTCAAACGATGCCACATAAAATAGGACGGAGGGAGTATTATGTTTTTACTATCTTATTCTTTGATTTTTATTGTTATATGTTGTTTCCTTTACTCCGTGTTATATCATATTATTCATGTTGTTACTATTTCTCTTTCACATTATTTTTAGCATGAAATCTCTATTACTATATTTTCTTTCCATATTTGAATTTTATTATATCTTATTTAAGCCCAGGCTTTATCGAAGACTTCTCTATATGCACAAGATAGGAGTAAGGTTAGAAGTGAAATCAGACCCCCCCCCCCCCCCCTCTCTCTTTATATATATATATATATATAGCAAAATAGTAAAAAATTTAAACAAAAGAAAGGAAGTCTAGCATAATATAGATAATGATAAGTGGAATCAATTCTAAAATCACCCAAGATTGGTGTCACATACAAAGTCACTAATTCAATAGAAAAGAATAATAGTACAAGTTTCAATATCTTAGCTCTCAAATAGAACAAAACATAAACTAAAAAAGTCTTGAGAGTTCGCTAAAAAGACAAGTCGCTACCTCTCAAACATCCCGAAGCTCAGTCCAAGATGGAAAATAAAGATATCAGGAGGTACCAGGCTCAATACCTACACAAGTGTAGAAGCAAGTAGTGAGTACCAAACTACACGGTACCTAGAAAATGAATTTTATGTCCTAAGTAAAGCAATAAAGAACACACATAATCTTATCATCCCAACCTCATGTCTCCACAACTACAATATTGCACGTAGGAAGGCTAGCATACACAAGATACATATCCACAATACAATCATACAACATAGTGATATATAGTTTTAGCAATTTACTAATATAAAATTAATCGTCACAACACACTTCATATAGATATCCACATCAAAGTTATGAGTGAAATAAAATGGGATGTATTGAAGTGCAAATGATATAATGCAATGTCAAGTAATTACGATGCTTGTCTATCCTATGATACATATTTGCTAATCACCTCAGACTGGAACCCGTGTGGACCTCACATGGACCATGTATCCGCGGATAAAGCCTTTGGTCATCGGAAAAGATCTCTGCAATAATAACCCACCACCGGAAGAGACCTTAGACAATAACATTAGTCGGTATGACCTCAATTCCAAGTACCAATATCTCTCTCCTATCACTTTTCACACTCCAATGCAAATAAACATATGGACAAAAAATGAGTGAGCAAGAAATGAATCTCACGATACAATGTCATATAGCTCCACATTCACATCAATATTCGTTAATCAGTGATTCACAATTATTAGACAATTTCTCAAATCCGAATTTCACATTAACACATCAATTCACAAAGCTATAGTATTACCCTGTCTCAATCATAGAATTATTTCATGTAATACACATCCAAATCAATTTTTTAGCACACTCCAATCATACAAATAAAAAATACAAAGTTGAATACTCTTAACTACGGGTTAGAAATCCACTTACCTTAGCCACAAAACATGATCACTCTAATGCCGAAGCTTTTTCATTTTGATTATACACCAAAGTATCACAATCTTGTCAAATAATGATTCACAATCAAATTTCAAAGCTAAAGACACCAAAATCATAAAATTTGGAGAAAAAAAGGTAAAACAAATTAAAAATTCAGTGTCGAAAATGGTGTTCAAATCTGGAATTTTTTATTTGAAAATGTTCTTTAAGGTTTTTGAAAACTAATGGAGAAAACTAATTTTAAAATGAAGTTAAAATCACTCCATAATCACCATTTTTGTCAAAATTCAAGTTTATAAAAAAAATCCCAATTTTACCAATTGAAAACACTAAATTTGATTTCAAAATCAAGAATTAATTAATGAAAAATGAAGATATAAGTTAAAAATAGCTTATCAAATGAAATTCACAAATGTGGTTCCCACCTCCACGAATGTGAAGGTCATATAACATATCCCTCTACGAATGCAGGCCTAGTGCCGCGAATGTGGGCCTACTACCGCGAACGCAGAGGTCAACTGATCTCCTCTCTGTGAATGCGGATCTATTGTTGTGAATGAGGAGGTCCAAACACGTGACCTTCGCGAATGTTGGGGACTATGTCACAAATGCAAGGGTCAAAAGTGCATCAGATATCAGCAATTTTCACATAGCATAAAAATCACAAAAATCTTTGGGATTCATTCGGAACTCTATACACAAATCTTATATGCTACCCTACTAAATTTGATATTCTCGATACAATAAAATTATCAAAAATCAAATTCGAGATCTCATTGGCCTAAAACCTGATAAATCATAGTTAAACTAACTTAAGTAATTAGAAATATCAAAACGCTACAAAAACACCCAAAAATAATATCAAAGCTCATTTTAGAATAAAAATCACATTCCAGGACCAATGAAACTATCTGAAATCCAATCTGAGCACCAGAACTCAAAATATTAATCAAAGTTGAACTTAAGTCAAACTTTAACTCAGTTTCTATCTTTGAACCTCAAATCTACATAACAACTTCAAATCTGATTTTGACAATTCTTCTAAACTAATTTTGACATTCTAAAACTGATGAAATTGATAGAATTTCATTCTGAAACTCGTTTCTCCAAATGAATCCAAAACTCAAAATTAAGCAACTTAAGTATTCAAAACTCACTTCTTTAGTAAAAACTCAATTTTTCACAAAATTTTCAAAAATTAACTTTCAAAATCAATCAAATAGGACCCGCGAAAACTATCGGGAGGGGTAACATGATAATTTTATCAAAAATGACCTTCAGGGCCATTACATCATCCACCACTAAAGACAATGTTCATTCTCGAACATAAAGCAAAGGACATACCTGAACTCTCACAGAAATGAGCATAATGAGTCTGCAAATTAGACTCGGTCTTCCAAGTCGCCTCTCCCACAGGTCGATGTCGCCACTGAACCTTCACTGAAACTATCTCCAAGGTTCTCAGCTTCTAAACTTTCCTATCTAAAATGGCCATAAGCTCCTTCTCATTGGTCAAATTTGGACCCACCTCTATTGAATCAAGGAAAATCACATGAGACTTATCTTAGATTTAACGTCGTAGCATCAAAATATGAAACGCTAGATGCACATAAGATAGGCTAGGTGGTAAGTCAAGTCTATAGGCTACCTTTTCCACTCGACTCAGGATCTCAAATGGACTAATATACCTAGGGTTGAGCTTGCTCCTCTTTCCAAACCTTATGAAACTCTTTATAGGCAAAATCCTCAACCAAACACATTCACCCTCCATGAGCTCTAAGGGTCAAACTCGTCTATCGGCATAACTCTTATAATGACTCTAGATTGTCAACAATCGGCTTTGAACCAACCAAACCTGCTCCATAGCATCTTTAAGAAAATTAGTATCTAGGTTATCCACCGCAATAGAATCAAACCAATTGATGGGTGATCTACATATACGGCCATACAATGCCTTAAAAGGAGTCATCTGGATGCTAGAATGGTTTGTTTTTATATGTGACTTCTAACAAGGGTAAATATTGGTTCCACCAGTCTCTAAAGTCAATCATGCTTGCCCAGAGCATATCTGTTAGCACTTGAATAGTCCTCTCAGATTGACCATCTATTTAGGGATGAAAGGTTATACTCATGTCTAATAGAGTATCCAACCCATTCTATAGGGTCTTCCAAAAGTGAGAATTAAACAACAAACCTCAGTTAGAAATAATAGAAATTGACATCCCATGAGGTCTAACAATATGCCTGATGTAAAGATAAGCCAATTTTTTTGTCATGTACTTAATCTTAACTAGAATAAAATGAGCAAACTTAGTCAATCGATCAAAAATAATCCAAAAAGAGTCATAACCACCCATGCTAGTAGGAAAACTTTTCACAAAGTCCATAGTAATTAATTTGCTCTTACTTTTAAGTAGCAATATGCTTCGATGAAACTCTCCACTAGGCCTCTGATGCTCACACTTCACCTGCTGACATGTTAAACACTTAGAAACAAATTCTGAGGTGTCCCTCTTCATGTCAAACCACCAATAATGATGACTCAAGTCATGCTCCTTGGGCATATAAATTCGGCCCCTAATCCACAAAACACCGTCAAAATCAAGCACGACTCCTTAGCCTCACCCCTAACACCTTGTCCTGAATAAGCTATAGTATCATCAACCCATTGGCTAATCTCTTAATATCCCTAGCCAAGGGCCGCTCCTCAACTTAAATAGTTATAAGACTTCTCATACTAGAAACCTTTTGACTTAATGCATCAACTACCATATTTGTCTTTTATAAATGGTATAGAATATTTAAATCATAATCCTTTAGAAGGTCAATCCACCTCCTCAATCTCAAATTCAAGTCCCTCTAGATGAAATGTACTCAAATCCAGTAATAAGTGAAAATCTCACAATGAACCATATAAATATAATGTTGTCATAATGTTAATACACAAATAATCATTGTCAACTCTATGTCTTGGGTGGGGTAATTCTTCTCATATATCTTCAACTTCCTAGAGGTATAGGCAATCACCTTTCCTGTCTATATCAAGACACCTCCTAACCTGACCTCTAACGTATCACAATACATGGTAAAATTAATATCCTTCTCAGGCAAGGTAAAAAAATGTGGTAATCAATAATACCTTATGCTTTTGGAAGCTCTCCTCATAATCATCCAATCAAAGAAATGTTATATTCTTTTGAAAGAGTTTAGTTAATGAAATGCTATGGTAGAGAAGCCCTAAACAAACCGTTGATAGTATCTAACCAAACCCATGAAACTACAAATTTTCATAGTTGAGGTAGGTCTAGTCCACTTTCGAATAGTTGTTGAAGCACAATCCTTAAATTCTTATCGACCTCAATCTTGGAGTAAACCAAGATGTTATTAATAAAAACAATCATGAATGAATCTAAGCTTGGACTAAAACTTTATTCATCAACTCCATAAACATCGCAAGGGTGTTGTTCAACCCAAATGACATCACAAGAAACTCATAATGATCGTATCTAGTTTAAAAATCAATCTTAGGAATTTCAGATGCCCTGATCTTTAACTGATAGTACTGGTCCTCAAATCAATCTTGGAAAATAATGTTGCTCCTTGGAGTTGGTCAAATATATCATCAATTCTAGGAAGAGTCTATTTGTTCTTGACAATCACCTTGCTCTACTATCTATAGTTGATGAACATCCTCATAGACCTATCCTTCTTCTTCACAAATAAAATCAGGGCACTTCACAACGATACACTAGGTCGAATAAACCCTTTACTCAATAAATCCTAAAGTTGATCCTTTAGTTCCTTCAACTTTATCAGAGCCATACGATAAAGAAGAATAGAAATGGGTTTAGTGCCTAGCTTAACATCAATAGCAAAGTCAATATCTCGATTGAAAGGAACCTCTAGAATATCGATGGAAAATATATCCATGTACCCTTGAACTATAAGAATAGACTCTATCATGGGTGAATCAACACCAATATATCAATCAAATTTTGAGCCCTAATATAGGAGATAGCTTTACTAGTATAGGAACCATATGAACCCTTCCACTCTATCCTTGGCCTATTAGGTATAGCTAGACAACCCAAAATTTTAGAACCTTGTGAAGCAGATTAGGATATGATTTGAACCTACTTTGGTTGGTTAATGACCTTACGGCCGTATTCAAAGAAATCACATTTGGTTAAGTCTTCATGAAGTCTTGTGGAAGTACTATCTTTAAATGGTCATAACTCTTAGCACAATTAGAACTGGGAGGGACATGACCTATAAAATTGAAGCTCTTTCAGTTATATTTCCAAATCAATTGGTTTCACTTGATTCAAAGTTTGGATGAAGAAGTTATGGCCTTTTTTGTGGGACTGCCTGCATAGGATCCCTTTCTAGAAATTGGCTAACGCATACTCCCATGGTAACCTTTACGGATCGTGTGCCACTTTATGGTCTGTGAAGAGGCTCGTGTGACCTCTCAAGAGGTGTGGTAAGGTGTTTTAGGATGTCCTTGACTTAAGAATTGATTCTATGTATAAGGTTAGCGTTTCGAAAATTGCAACAACAAAGAATGAAGGCTCACAGACTGTGTGAGGCCTCATGACCCATGACCCTATCCGTGTGAGGTTGGACAGTCAAGTCTCTTGTAAAAGTGAGGCTCCATAGACCAGTTCATGGTCTGTGTGAAGGTTCACGGACTGTGAGATCTTCCGTGTGGTTGCAGGAGTAAAATTTTTCTAAGTATCGAATTACCGTCTCAGACCTTCGTCGATGAAATATTTTCTAAGTTTTGCTTCATGGTTGAGTTCCTGGTCTATGAGACCACTACACAGTCCGTGTAGTGGACCATGAGGGTGACGTTGACAGCTTTTCTTACCCCCTTCATTAATGGTTTAATTGTAATTTTGGTGATTCCTATGGATGTTTTAGTCTTCCTATGACCTCTAAAATCCCTGAATTATCCTATACACCTTCGTTCAATTCAAATTCTTCCAACACTTAGAATTATATTCAAACTCTCTCTTCCAAAGGCTTTCTTCCAAGAGTGGGTTGAAGGTTGTAGTTGGAATTCAAGGAAGTCTTCTTCTCCAATCACTCTTCTCTCTAAAGTTTATAGTTAATCAAGGTATGTGGAATAATTCATGGTTCTCCTTTCAACCATGAAGATCCAAAACTCCTCTTCTTAATTTTTTTATGAAATTTAGTTTACTTTAATTATGGGTCTCTAAATGTATTGTTGATTTGATTAAATTGAAGTGTGAGTTGTATTTAATTGTTTATTTTAAAGTGAATTAAGCCCTAATTTGTTGAATTTCATTGGTTTTATGAAGGTTCAATTATGTGTGTCCTCTTACTCCTTAAATCTATGCATGGATAATGTTAATTGAGTTTCAATTGTTGATTTTACTTTGAATTACACATGAATTCTTCCTATTATGAGTTTAAATTATGAATTCTAATTTCTCATCATCATTCATGACATATGTATACTTGAAACTTGATTTTGATGAAACTCTTGATATGGGCTTAGTCCCACTTTGATTTGACTTGACTTGATTTTTGAACGACATGGGATATGACTAGAATGTGATCACATCTTGTCTTGACTTGGAATTTTGAGCATTTTGGGTGATTACACCATCTTATATTTGTCTTGAATGAGCTACTCCTATGCATTTGTCCTTGCACTTGATTCTTGAACTCTTGTTTGACTTTTTAGCCTAAGTATGAAAAGACTTGAATTACGTTTTGGCTTTTTAGCCCAAACTTGCATTGCATTGATTTGATAGTACTTATCCTTCATTTGAAAGCATGTATATGTATACGTATTCTTGTGAGATGATGACTTAGCACCGAATGGGATTAGAGTAGTAAGTGGGCTATCCCCAAGGGTCCCACTCCATTCTCTTGAACTATGTGCCAGCATAGGTATGTAACCATTACCAAAAAGATAGGGTCGTAAGGTACGGTTACACTTTTGATATGATATGACTTGGAAATCATTCTGAAAAAACCAGGTCATAAGGAAGGTACCCATCACACCGAACAGACCAGGTCGGTAGGTATGGTGTAAATTACCTTTGGCAAGTAGTCTACTCTCATCCGATGGGAGGCTTCATCGGGTGGATTCATGTTGTAACTCACATGGGTTTGCGATGTCGGTTAAGATCACATCCCCTCTATATGTAAGTATTTTGGGACTGCATGCATCATGGATTTCATAGCATATTGATATACTATTCTTTCATATATTCTCCTTTCTATATATGTGCCCTTTCCATCTAACTTGTTTTGTAGGTTTCTTGTTCATATGCATTGTATGCCCGCATACTTGTTGCATTCTATGTACTAACCCATATTCTTCATCTACATGATCTAACCATGTAGGGGCCGGAGATGATATTTATCCACCTTTGGACGGTTAGCTTGGTGATCTCGAATTGTTGCTAGTGGTGAGCCCTTTACTTCAAGGGCAAGGCCCACCTTCTTCTACCTTATGTTCTTGTTATTTCTTTTCTATATTATGACTTGAGGGTGAGCCCGCAACATGTCATAGCCCCCGTCTTATCCTATGTAGAGGTATTGTTGGGCATATCGAATTCTTTTGTACGCTCGTATTATATGTTTGTTTGAGTTAATATGACTATATCATGCTTTGACTATGACTATGCTTATGTTATCATGATATGTTTTAATGATAATGTGCTTATGTGGGAAGTCCCAAGTCCTTTCTTACCCCCATAGCTTGAGTCATACTTACCCGCCCCTTATAACATATTTGCAATGTGCTATATGATTCATGTAAATCCCCTTTCCAATGACATCCCCATAGCTTGAGTCCAAAATCCCGTAGAATTATGCGCTTCTTGTTAAATTACGCGTTTTAGAACCAATGATGTGTAATTTGATGCTAAGATGACTTGATTGAGGACCCTCGAGTTCTCATTCTCCGTATCACATCTAGGCCCTACTCCCCGATCATGAAAAAGATGGTATCAGAGCACTAGATTTATAAATGGTCCTCGAAGTCGAATATGCTGTGTTAAGTAGAGTCTTATTCATGGGTTTGATGCACGTCATACCTGTGAGTGAGAGGCTATGGCAACGTTTTAGGAATTATCTCACTCCATTGCCTCTTATGTTGTGCTTCGAACTATTTTATAAGGTTTCCTAAATTGTTGGTGTTATTGTCACTCTTTCAGAAGATGCCTCCACGAAGAGCCCCTCTCCCCAGGCAAGCCCCTATTTATGAGGAACAAGCCCTTTAAGAGCCTATGGGGGAGCAAGTGAGTCATGCTGAATTCCGAAATGTTGTTGCTATGTTGGCTCAAGTGGTGACCAATCAGGCCCGACCGACTAATCCTACTCATGGTCACACCCCAACCTCTAGGGTGAGAGACTTCACTTGGATGAATCTTCCGGAGTTCTTTGGTTCAAAAGCTGATGAGGATGCCCAAGACTTTATTGATGAGCTCACTAAAGTGTTGAATGTCTTGGGTGTGAGTTCTGAGGAGAAAGTTGAACTGGTTGCTTATCAGTTGAAGGATGTGGCTCAGGTGTGGTACAATCAGTGGTTGGTTGAAAGGGTTGTTGATGATAAGGTTGATTGGGAAGAGTTCAATTTTGCTTTCCTAGACCGTTTCTTTCCTCTTGAACTTAGGGAGGCCAAGATGACTGAATTCATTAATCTTAACCAAGGAATAAAGTGATCATAGAAATCACTAAATAATGCCTTCTATGTAACTAGAGGAGATCCAGCTGGCAAAGATCCTAAATATATCCTCCATCACTCCCTCGTTGGTCTATAAAATTGAAAAGTGACATAACGAACACCATAGGACTCGACTAAATCAATAGTCTCTAACAACTCTCTGCAATTGGTCAAAAACTCATAGGCATTCTTAGTGTTTACACCTTAAAACTGAGGTGGGTCCATATTTCTGAACCTTTTGAAAGGCGCTGCTAATCCTCAGTCAATACAGCTATAGGTGTACCTTGAGCTTCAACCGCTAGTGCTGGATCTATATCAACTATAGGAGCTATTGGTAGTTGTACAACTTGACCCTGAACACCGAGACAGGAGTGGGTCCGCATTCGCGGAGGTCTATCTTGGTTGACCTCAGCGTTCATAGAACCCCTCTCCGCGTTCGCGGAACCCATCTCCACATTTACAGAGGACTGTCATGGGGACCCCGCGTTCGCAGAGGGTTGGAGAGTTTAAGGCTCCGCATTCACGAAGTACAACGATGATTGAAATAGTGTTGTCTTTTAAAATACGGGATTTTATCCCGTTACTCCATTTTTAACTTTTCAAGCTTCGTTATAAGAGGGGATTTTCAAGGCAAATTGATTGGGTAACTATTTTATAACCTATTTCATTTATTTATATTGATTAATTGATGATTTTAACTATTAATTTTGGGATTTTTAATGGTGTGAATTGGGAGTTTTCAAATATGGATTTCCTAAACTTGAATCGTTGATTTCTCCTTCATCTTTACTCCATTTTCAAAATCATTTTCACCATTAAGTTTCTTATTATGTGGAGAACATTTTCATATATAGATTTTCAGATTCCGACAATATTTTTTTACATGAAATATTTTACCATTTTATCATTTTCCTCTGAATTGAGTGATTTTAGTGTCATTAGATTCATTATGTGATTATGATAATGATTTGAATAGATTGTGGTGAATTAGAGTATCGAAAAAGGGGGAAGGCGACAATTTCAACTTGATTTAAGACTTTATTTGAGGTGAGTAAACTTCTAACCTTTTATTAAGTAAGATTGAACCTTGTATGCTCCTACATGTATGGAATAAGTATTTGGGGGTAGAATTATATCATTGTCGGCGTGATCATAACTATTCGTATTGAATACTTGCTCATACGTTGATGTATTGATCTATAAATAAATGGTGATTATGTAATCTATGTGACCTTGTGAATTATTCATTATTGATAGTGAGATGGTGCATACATTGTGATATGGTTGAGATATTAATGCATTGATGATATTGAGACACTGATGATATTGTGATATTGATGATATTGAAACATTGATGTGATTATGATACAGATATTGTGATCATTATGATGATGACACTGTGATATAATTGTGATCATGCATGTTGCATCTATTATTATCTATGCATTGATACTTGTGATTGCTACAACCGAGAGGTGAGAAAGGTAACATGTGGATTGGTGGCTGAGGTCTCTATCGGTCGGATCTAAGGTCTCTTTCGAAAGGCCCGAGTCTCTTCCGAACGAGTGAGTTTAGTGTGAGGTCTATTCCAGACGGGTCGAGGTCTCTTCTGGTCGGGTGAGCATTAGCCAAGGTCTTTGTTGGCGGTATTCACATATACACAGATAGATATGTCCCCCATGGGTTCTGACTGAGGCAGACAACCATATCTGATCAATGGGTGTGTATTTTAGGACATATATGCACCACGATTATTTGACATTGCATTGCATGATATGCGCCTCATGACATTCACTTCACTCACATCATACTTGGTTAATATTGTTGTATGTTGTATACTTATCTCACCCCTGTTGTGAGTATGTGTTGGATCTGCTGGTATTCTTGTGTATTGAGATATCATGTCTGATGATGAGTATATCTATATTATTGTGATATGTATATTATATTATGTTGGGACTTTTCTGAGTGCACGTTTGTAGTTCGACAGATTGTGGTTGGGATTTAAGAAGTTACTTGTATTCTTCATTGCTTTACTTTAGGTTAATTCCATTTCCCTGAGTACTCTATTGCTTGGTGTTCACCCCTTGCTACATTTTTGTAGGTTGTGAGCTTGGGCCATCCTGCTAGACTTCTCTTTGTTGGATCGAGCTTCTAGAGATCACTGGAGAGGTAGTTGCTCATGTCTTCAGCAGACCCTTGAGGATCCCATTCTATGTTTTTGGTTCTATTTAAGGACTAGACATATGACTTATTGTGATGACCCATTAGGTCATTTTGAGAATAAGTCCACACATTTTCATAAAAGAACCTTTTCGTGAACTAAATTGAAAATTTTGAACTATTCGGTAACAACGATTGTTTAGTTGATGAGTAATTTTAGATAACTATTTTAATTGGTGGACTAAATTATTTAATATCTTCTATCACTTGACCCATAATTATTAAAATAGAATTAGTAAAATTTATTAATTTTAGTACTTATTTATTATTATTTTTAATTAATAAATAAAAAGCTTTTAAGATTAAAAAAATAATAATAATAAAATAAAATTAAAAAGGGCTGCTGAACGCAGCCCTATGTAAAGGGAAAAAAAGGTTAAAGAAGCAGAAAAGGAGAAACACGCACAGAAACGAAAAACGACGACGCAAACAGTGAGAAAAAAAGATGCGGGGAAGAAAAAGAAAGGAAAAAAAGAAGAGAAAAAAATAGAATTTTCATCCTAAATCGTCAAGGTAATTATTTTCGTACTTTCTAGTAAGTTTTTATGATATTATGAATAGATTTTTAGGGTAAAAACGTGTACAGTTTTTGAAAAATATAGTCTAGGGTTCTTAGAATAGAATCTTGATTTGGGGGTCCAATAATGATCCGTTTTAGCTAAAATTTGACATAAAATTTATTTCATCATGGGTAAATATATTTTGAAAGAAATTTTCAGATTCGAATTCGGGGGCTCAAGATGACTGTTTGACCCAATTTTTTAACTGAAAAATAAGTATAGCAATATGGGTGTCATTAGAGTCGTATTCTTATGTGGATTATGTATCTGAATAGATTTTGACCATCCGGAAGCACTATGAAAGGCTCAAGTTTTGGAGTGATTATTTGATTAATTGAGGCAAGTGAATTTCTTGACTCTTGTTAAGATTATAGATACGCGTATTTTTCTTGTTGTTTGTATTTAAAGTAATGGTACTTGGTGATAGATTGACTTGTTCTTGTTGAATAATCTTGATGATGAAAAAGAGATAATGAAAGGCAATTTGTTTATATATTGATATGTGATATGTCGAGAATAATCTGAAAGGTTTATTGATTTATTGTTAATATGGTATCATGATTGTGTGGTTACAAATTATGCATTGTTAGAATAATGGTCATCTCCTCATTATCTATGTGAACATGTCTAATTGCATTTATTCTGAGACAAGATTG
>JBCEWC010010973.1:0-17138 GCA_038996855.1 Solanum aculeatissimum
AAGGTCTATCATATCGGATCGTGGTACTCAATTTACTTCTCATTTTTTGAAGTCTTTTCAAAGGGGACTTGGTACTAAGATCAAGTTGAGCACTGCATTTCATCCTCAAACTGACGGACAAGCCAAAATAATAATTCAAACCTTGGAAGACACGTTGAGGTCTTGTGTGTTAGAATTCAAGTGAAATTAGGAAGATCATCTACCTCTTATTTAGATTTCTTACAACAATAGCTTTCATGCTTGCATTGGTATGACTCCATCTGATGTTTTTTATGATAGGAGATGTAGGTCTCCGGTTGGTTGGTTCGAAATAGGTGAGGTGGCCTTGTTAGGTCCAGATTTGGTTGTTAAGGCCATTGAAAAAGTGAAGTTAATTAGGGAAAGGTTGAAAATTGCTCAAAGTCGCCAAAAGTCGTATTCGGATGTTAGGAAGAGGGATCTTGAATTTCATGTTGGTAATTGGGTATATGTGAAGGTGTCCCCCATGAAAGGCATCATGTGTTTTGGCAAGAAGGGCAAGTTGAGCCCCCGGTACGTCAGACCTTATGAGATTATGGAGCGGGTTGACACTATGGCTTATAGGTTGGACTTGCCTTTGGACATGAGCTCCATTCATCCGGTATTCCATGTGTCCATGTTGAGAAAGTTAGTTGGTGATCCTAAAGCAATCACACCTTTGGAGGGTGTAACGGTTGAGGAGAATTTGACCTATGAAGAGGTGCCGGTTGAAATCTTTGATAGGCAAGTGAAGTGACTTCGCAACAAGGAGGTAGCTTAGTCAAGGTGCTTTGCAGGAACCAAGACTTGGAGAGTGCAACGTGGGAAGCGGAGTTAGACGTGATGGAGCGATATCCCTATCTCTTCTAATCTACTCAAACCTAAGGTACTAGGTTCTATCCTTGTATGGTCCTAATTCTTTAAATTCTCCAGTTACATGACATTGCATGCATACATGAGCACGAAGATGATTTAAATGATGATTTGACATGAGTTTTGAAAGACTTTTGTAATGATGCATGATTCGTTATAAGTTTGATGAAAATGTCTCTTGTTTGATTGTTTTCCTCAAGCCAAAGTTTTTCTCATTCGAGGACGAATGTTCCCAAGGGGGAGATGATGTAACGATCTAAAAATTTTTGAACTTCGTAATGGTTGGTCAAGGTTAGAGTTAAACCGGTCGTGATTGAATTTTGGTAGCCGTGGGTTGTATTTAAGTGGCCGGATTCAAAAAGGATCGTTTGGTGAAGTTGTGAGGCCGGTTGGGCAGTGTACTTTGAAAAGTCATATATTTTTGTACGGGATTAACTATGTGGAGTTCTATTATCAAATCAAAGCTCTTTGAATTATCTTCGTAACGGAACTGATTTCACTCAATTCGGAGTTCGTATGAGAAGGTTATGGCCCTTGCAGTGAGACTGCCCCTAATTGGAAGTACGCTGGGAACAAGGTTTTGGAATTGGGCTAAGGGTTAGACCACGGAACGTTTGGTGGTCCACGGTCAATGGGGGTGCTCGTGGGTTGGTCCAGTGAGCTCCTGGAGGCTAGGGTCCAATCCATGGACCAAGTATGGTCCAACGGACCATCTAATGGTCCGTGTGACCCTTCACGGCCCGTGAGGGGTCCCGTGAAGTGAGGCAGAATGTTGGCCAGGCTTTGGGGCTGGACTCCAGACCAAGTGATGCTCCACGGACCATTACACGGTCCGTGTGCAGCTACAAGGTACGTGAGGCTCCTCGTGAAGTGATCCATAAAGTCCCCCGAGAGTTCAAGCCAAAGTCGACGCCAAGTGAATCAACATGCACAGGATCATGGACCGTGAACCTATAGAAGGTCACTGTAGACCTTCTGTGAGACACTATTTCCGTGAATTAGTCCATTTCATTAATGGTTAATTATTAATTTAATTAGATCATATGCCCCTTTTAGGCTTTCTAATGTCTCCTAAACATCCTAAATCTAACCCCCCACTCCTAAAGCCTCTAAAACATTCTCTCAATTCTCTTAACCTCTATTGATGAAAGCTTGAAGAAATTTGGGAAAATTCATCTCTCTTGCAATTTCATCCAATTCTCTTGATTAAACTCAAGGTATGTGGGTTTGATTTATGGATTTTCTTTCACCCATGAGGACCCAAAAACACTCCTCTTTAAATTATGAATTTAAGCTTCCTTTGATTATGGGTTCTTTAATTCTTGATATATTTCAATGCATTGAATTGTGGGATGTAGAAATTAGGTGAATTAGTGATGATTTAATTTTGAATTTTATTAAATGCTTGGAAGTTCTTGAAGGATCAATGTGCATGTCCCTTTAATAATTTCATAGGCAGGGGTAAATTGCATTATGATTTGAATTGGGATTTTTATCAAGAATTATGTTGAATTACCTATTGAATTATGGTTTAAGGTTTGAATCTTCCATTACCCATGCATTTAATTCCTCATTCATGGCATATTCATTGAAGGATGGTTATGATGAAACTCTTGTTAAGGGCATGACCCTCTTGTTATGATATGATATGTAAGGCTTGTGATTACATAGTCTCTTGTTATGGCTCTTTGAGCATTATGCGTGCTTGCACCACTTTGTTATGTTATGAAGGCTTGATATGATAAGCTATGTAGATGAGCTACTCTTGTTGCATTGACATGGAAATGATTATGGAAATTGTTGTTGGCTTTTAGCCGAAGTATGGATATGGATTTGCTCAAGTTTTGGTTTGGCTAATGATGCAAGGTTTTGAAAAGAATGTCAACTCTCTATTTTGAAAAGCTTTCATGGATATATATATGTATTCCCCTAGGATGAGGCTTAGTATAGAGGGATTGGAGTCGTGGTGGACTATCTCCAAGGGTCCGTACTCCTTTTCATCAAACCATGTGCCAACATAGGATATCTCCCTATATAGGTATTTACTTGTTATGTATCCCCTTGTTGAAGGGTTGACTAGGGATCTACCATGCAAGTAGTCCAGATCCAAGTAGTAGCTCGCTCGGGTCTCCTCCGGTGTCGGTTGAGGCAACAACCTCGTTGTATATGATCTTAGGTTGAATTTATTGCATCATGGTATGGCATCTTATTATAATATATTCCTCTTGGCTATGTGAAATCCTTTCGTATCACTTGTCCCCTTGTCATATTGTTTGGTCATGCTATATTGTCATATGCATTTCATGCCCGCATACTTAGTACATATTTTGTGCTAACCCATACTCTTTATCTACATGTTCTAACCATTTAGGGACCGACGACGACTTCTATCTTTCGGCGGATGACGAGTGACATCCTTGGAGTTACTAGCTTATGGTGAGCCCTTTTATTCAAGGGTAATAGCCACCTTCTATCTTCCTTGTATTTGTTTACTTTCTTATTTTCATGTATTTTGGGTGAGCCCCAAACTATATCGAGGCCCCACTCTTCTTATGTAGAGGCTATGTCTGACACACTAAACTCTTGCACATTATATTATGCTTTATTGGGATATTATGACTATTGGGACTTATTTATGAAAATTATGTTCCGTTTATGCTTATGCTTATATTTATAGGATTGTGAATGTTGGAAATTTGCTTATGTGGAAAGTTCCCTAACCCGGTATGCCCCCATAGCTTGAGTCCTACTTACCCACCCCTTAGAAATAATTGCTATATGCTATGTGATTCATGCTCATCCCATTCCCGAAAACATCCCTATAACTTGAGTCCAAAGCTCCGTTTCCCCTAGAATTATGTGTTATGTGTTTACTTTTTCGTGCCTCCGAACCGATGATATGTGTGATGATGCTATGATGGCTTCATCGAGGACTTTCGGGTTCTCCTTCTCCATGTCACATCTAGGCCCCTTATCCGAGTCGTGACATAGTGTGAGCCCTACTTGCCCGTCTCTTAGATATTATTTTCTAAGTGACTCATGTAAATCCTCTTCCTTATGTATCCCCATATCTTGAGTCCAAAGTCCTATTTCTCCTAGAATTAATTGTTGTTTGTTCACTCATTGATTTAACTTTCCGCAATCGAGGATGTGTCAATGATATGTAAGAGGCTAGTTTGGGTTGCCTTCAGATCTCCTATTCATTGTGTCACATCTAAGCCCTAGGCTTGGGTCATGACAAGTTTGGTATCAGAGCACTATATTTGTAAATGATCCTTGGAAATCAAACACACCGCGTCAAGTAGAGTCTTATTCATGGTTGTGAAGTATGCCACACCTATGAGTGGGAAGCTATGAGACATTCTAGGAAATGGTTCACTTCTTCACGATATATGTCGTGCTATAGCATTAGATTAAGATTTCCCTTTCTCCTAACAGATGGTTTTTTTCTCTTTTAGATCATGCTTCCAAGGAGAATGCCTCAAAGAGTACCTACCCCCGAGGGTGATCCGACCCTCAATTTCCCCGAGCTCCCCAAGACGAGGAAAGGTTCACACACGCCGAGTATCAGAATGTCATCTCTATGTTGGCACAAGCCATACCCAACCAATTAAACCAAGGAGCCCAAGCTCCCCATGCTCCCATACTGGATAATAGGGTGAGAGATTTCACAAAAATAAATCCTCTGGAGTTTCATGGCTCAAAAATGGAGGACCCCCAAGAATTTATTGATGAGATATACAAGGTGCTTGCTATCATGGGCGTGAGCTAGGAGGAGAAGGAGGAACTTGTGGCCTATCAACTTAAGGTCCTTGCACAAATTTAGTTCACCCAATGGGAGGAAGAGAGGGAGGAAGTTGGCCCCATCCCATGGGAGGAGTTTAAAGCATCTTTCCTAAATTATTTCTTCCCTATCGATTTGAGAGAGGCAAAGATGCTGGAATTCATGAATCTCAAGCAAGGCTTGTTAAGTGTGAGGGAGTATTCCCTCAAGTTCAACAGGCTCTCTAAGTATGATCCTCATTTAGTTGTCGACCCTAGGGCAAGGATTAACAAGTTTATGTCGGGAGTGCCCAATTTGGTGAATGAAGTGTGCCGCACTGCTATGATTGTGGGTGATATGGAGTTTTCTCAGCTCATGACTTATACTGAGCAACTTGAAGGGGAGAAGATTAGGAAAAGAAGGAGCGAGGAGTCTAACAGGGCTTGGTATGATGGTGGTTTTCAAGGCACTAAGGATGGTTTGCTTCAACAAGGACACAAATTCCAAGGCCAAGGGTCATCCATTTCCCACAACCCAAGGTTGGCTAATGATAAGGTGCCCAACCCTAGGGCACAAGGAATAATTAATGGAATGACTTTTCCAAGGTGCCAAAAATACGGGAGAAATCATAGAGGAAAATGCTTAAAGGATTCAAATGTTTTCTATGGATGCGCTAGAATGGGCCACAAGGTTGTAGATTTCCCCTATGCTCACAACAAGGGTAAAGATGGCCGCCCTAGGGGACAAGGTGCTCATGCTGATCAAAGAGCCCAAGGTGGCCAACAAGGGGGTGCTTCACATCACAATCGATTCTATTCTTTTCTTGGGAGGCAAGGAGTGGATGAGATGTCTGATGTTGTTACCGGTATGTTAAAAGCCTGATTTTGATATATATGCTTTGTTGGATCTGGGTGCCACCATTTCCTTTATTACTCCTTTTATTGCTAATAAGCTTCATGTACGTCCTGAGTCACTATGTGAACCCTTTGAGGTATCTACCCCCATTGGTGAGTCTGTTGTTGCTAGAAGGGTCTACAACGGTTGTCTCGTGTCCATAATACATAAAGTCCCTTCTTGTGATTTTGTTGAACTTTACATGGTAGATTTTGATATTATTCTTGGGATGGACTGGTTACATGCATATCATGCTTCCATTGATTGTAGAACCCGTAAGTTCAAATTCTAAATTCTTAATGAACCCATTTTTTAGTAGGATGGTCATAATTTGGTGGTCAAGGGTAGGTTCATTTCTTATCTTAAGGCCTGAAAGTTAATTTCTAGGGGTTGCATTCACCATCTTGTGAGAGTTCAGGATGTTGAGTCTAAAGCCCCTCTCATCGAGTTGGTTCCAATGGTTAATAAGTTTCGATGTTTATCCTAAAGAGCTTCCCAGTATTTCTCCCAAAAGGAAAATAGACTTTGGCATAGACCTCCTCCCCGATACTTAACCCATTTCCATTCCCCCTAACTGTATGGCCCCGGCAATATTAAAAGAGTTAAAGGACTAATTTAAGGTCTTATTAGAGAAGGATTTCATAAGGCCTAGTAAGTCACCTTGGGGTGAACTGGTGTTGTTTGTGAGGAAAAAAGATAGTTCCCTTAGGATCTACATCGACTATCGGTAACTCAATAAGGTCACCATAAAGAACAGGTATCCCTTGCCAAGGATGACGATCTATTTGACCAATTACAAGGGGCTAGTCATTTCTCTAAGATTGATCTCCAGTTCGGGTACCACCAATTGAGGGTGAGGGAGTTTGATGTTCCCAAGACGGTTTTGCGAACTAGGTATGGGCAATTTGAGTTTGTGGTGATGTCATTTGGCTTAACTAATGCGCCGACAATATTTATGGATCTTATGAATAGGGTATTTAAACCCTACCTTGATTTGTATGTGATTATTTTCATTGATGTCATTTGGCTTAACTAATGCGCCGACAATATTTATGGATCTTATGAATAGGGTATTTAAACCCTACCTTGATTTGTATGTGATTATTTTCATTGATGACATTTTGATCTACTCCCGAAGTAAGGAAGAGCATGTGAATCACTTGAGGAGAGTGTTGCAAATTTTGAGAGAAGAAATGTTGTTTGCCAAATTTGATAAATGTAAGTTTTGGTTGAGAAAGGTTTCATTCCTAGAGCATGTGGTGTCGGGTAATAGGATAAAAATGGATCCTAAGAAGACGAAAGTGATAAGTAAATAGCCTAGGGCATTGACTCTAATGGATATTAGGAGTTTCTTGGGCTTAGTGGGGTACTACCGAAGGTTTATAAATGGTTTTTCTTTCATTTCTTCCCTTTTGACCAAATTAACCCAAAAGAATGAAAAATATGTTTGGACCTAAGGGTATGAAAGGTCTTCCCAAACATTGAAAGATAAGCTTATATTCACTCCTATTTTAACTCTACCAGAAGGGTTAGAAGGGTTCACGATCTACTGTGATGCTTCAACGGTTGGGTTGGGGTGTGTACTAATGTAAGATGGTAAGGTCATAACCTATTCTTCTAGGCAACTAAAGGTGTATGAGTGTAATTATCGCACCCATGATCTTGAACTAGCTGTCGTGGTGTTTGCTCTAAAGATATGGCGTCATTACTTATATGGAGTTCATGGGGATGTGTTCACCGACCACAAGAGTCTCCAATATGTGTTCACCCAAACAAATCTTAATTTGAGGGAAAGAAGGTGGATAGAACTCCTCAAGGACTATAATATGAGTATGCACTATCATTTTGGCAAAGCTAATGTTGTGGCTAATGCTCTAAGTAGGGTGTCCATGGAGAGTATAGATCATGTTGAAGAGGGAAAAAAATAGCCAAAGAGGTCGTTGGGTGTTAGGTTGGATGAGGTTGAAGATGGGGGCATGGTTGTTGTTGATGGTTCCAAATTTTCCTTGATTGAAGAGGTCAAATCCAAGAAATACCTCGATCCCGCTCTTCTAGAATTGAAAGCTTTGGTGAAGGATGGTAAGGTAGAGGTTTTCTTACAAGGGGGAGATGGTGTCCTTAGGTGTAAAGATAGGTTGTATGTGCCTAACGACGATGAATTGAGGAATATGATTTTGAAGGAGGCACATAACTCATCCTACTCTATTCATCCTGAGTCTACAAAGATGTTTAGAGACTTGAGAGAAGTGTATTGGTGGGGCGGTATGAAAAGAGATATTGTAAAATTTGTAGCCTGTTTTCACAACTGCCAACAATTCAAGGCCAAACACCAAAGGTCGAGTGGCCTAGCCCAAAACATAGAGATTTCCACCTGGAAGTGGGAAGAGATTAGTATGGATTTCGTGATTAGGTAACCAAATACTAGAAAGCATTTTGACTCCATTTGGGTTATTGTTGATAGAATGATGAAGCCGGCTCACTTCCTACCGATTAAAATGACTTATGGTGCCGAACACTATGCCAAGATATAAATTCATGAATTGGTAATGTTTTATGGGGTACCATTGTCTATCATTTTGGACCGAGGTACTCAATTTATTTCTCATTTTTGGAAATCTTTTCAAAAGGGTGTTGGTACTAAGGTTAAGCTTAGCACGACCTTTCATCCTCAAATGGATGGTCAGGCTAAAAGGACAATTCAAACTCTTGAGGATATTCTTAGGGCTTGTGTTTTGGAGTTTAAATGTGTTTGGAATAATCTTCTACTCATCGAGTTTGCTTACAACATAGTTATCACTCCAGTCTCGAAATGGCTCCCTTTAAATCTCTTTATGGTAGGCGTTGTTCATCCCCGGTTGGGTGGTTTGATATGAGGGAAATTGCCTTATTAGGTATGGATTTGGTTATGGAAGCTTTGGATAAGGTAAGGTTGATTAAAGAAATATTGAAGATGGCTCAAAGTAAACAAAAGTCCTACGCCGATGTGAGAAGGAGAGATCTTGAGTTTAACGTTGATGATTGGGTTTATTTGAAGATCTCACCCATGAAGAGTGTGGTTCATTTTTGTAAGAAGGGAAAGTTGAGCCCAAGATTTGTAGGTCCATATAAAAATTTGAAGAGAGTCGGCAAGGTTTCCTATGAGTTGGAATTGCCTAAGGAGTTGGGCATGGTCCACCCAGTCTTCCATGTATCCCGTTTGAGGAAGTGTGTAGGTGACCCAAATTCTATTGCACGTGGTTTTGTAGAAGAAAATTTGACATATGAGGAGGTTCCAGTGGAAATATTAGATAGGCAAGTGAAATGATTGAGAAACAAAGATATGGCATCCGTCAAGGTTCTTTGGAGGAATCAACAAGCCGAAAGTGCCTCATGGGAAGATGAAACGGACATGAAAAAGCAATATTTGTACCTCTTCCACCACGATCAAGCCAAAGGTAGAAATTTGAATTTTATCTATGATGTCAATTCTTGAATTTCATCCTTATGCTCTTGTGCATGCATGCATGATCATGAAACTGATTTTTAACGGTAATTGATGCATAATTTTGATGATTTTTACAAAGTAAATGATTGAGTTGCATTTTTGCATTTTGACATGATATGGTTCCTCTTCCTACTCCATTCAAGCTAAAATTACCTCATTCGAGGACGAATGATCCAAAGAGAGATATTGAAACACCCCTCATGGTTGAAAACTTTGGGAATGTTGACAGCAGAAGAAAATACCCTGAGAATTGGTTCCACGAAATGGTCTATGGCCCGTGAAGTGAACCATTACTCGTGGATGGTCTTGTAGAAGTGGGCAATGAGAAATGACTTTTTAAGAGAACACTGGAAGGATTTACAAGACCTAAGATACGAGTCGTAGAATGCTCTAGGTCTCATGAGCTCACTTTGTGAAAAGGACCTTAAGGGCAAAAATTTTGTCTAAGGCAAGGAGTGATTTACGAGGGGACTTCATGACTCGTATAACATTTCACGAGTCAAGAAGGGGGTTTCGTAGAAAGTTTCAGTGGCCCATATTTGGAGGACCCCTGATCCA
Source organism: Solanum aculeatissimum (assembly GCA_038996855.1). Taxonomy (NCBI): domain Eukaryota; kingdom Viridiplantae; phylum Streptophyta; class Magnoliopsida; order Solanales; family Solanaceae; genus Solanum; species Solanum aculeatissimum. The sequence continues at coordinate 9,570 of JBCEWC010010973.1, forward strand.
CAAGAGGTTCCACGACTAGTGGAATGGTCCATGACCCATAATTGCGATTACGTGGATCACTCCGGCCAGGTTTTTAAAAAGGGGCAAAACCAACCTTTTTTACTTTTTTACACTTAAACCTCATCTTTTTACTCCTCTAAGATCCCCTTATCAGCCTTTTTGAACCTTAATCTACCCATTCGCTCTCATTCAAAAAAATACCCCAAGTCTAGAACTCTCTCAAACACTCTCAAGTTCTTCAAGGTATTCAAGTGTGAGGTTCAAGGTAGGTTTTGTTTCCTCCATCTCAAAATCAGATTTATTCTACAAGAATCACAGCGAGGTATGTGATCTTCATTCATGGGAATCCTTTCCCCCATAAAGCCAATCCTCTTCTCATTATTTAAGTTTCATGATTCCAAGTTGTGATGGGTATGGGTAAAACTTCATTATGCATTATGCATACAGATTTTGTTGGGGTTCTTCAAGTATTGACTATTTGTGCATGAATATCTATTGAAGGCTTGTCTCATGTTTTATATTATGAAGTTTGAACCCATGTATGTTATGAACCATAAAGGTGATGAGTTTTAAGATGGATTTTATGATATTAAATTTGGATTTCTTTCTACTACATTGGTGTGTTGATTGATTTGATTCTTCAAGTGAAATGGATTCACATTCTTCATGAGTATATTACTAAATTGCATGATTTTGAGTATATGTGCATTCACCCACCATATTTGACTAAAGTTACATGACAAAGGTTATTACATGATTTTCAAGACAAGCATGAGATGATTATATGGACTCCTAAGCATGTGTTGAACTCATGAAAAGTTCCTTATGATTTACAAGACAATACTGAGTCATTATGCTATATTCTACCCTCTTGAGAATGGATATTGTCTACATGAAGGAGCCAAGTATGATAAGTAGTATACCCTCATGTACTCACCAATGTCCACAAGAAAAGGTCAAGTTCACGAATGTTCCACCCTCTTGTGTAAAGCTATACCACTAGAAGGGGTCAAGTTTATAAATGTTTTTACCCTCTAGTGCAAGGTATATGCTCACTTGTTGGGGTTAAGTTATGTGAATGAGCTACTCATGCCATGTTATCATAATTTTACAAGTCTTTCAAGCTATAATGAGTTCTATGATTATGTTAAGTATTTTGTCCGATTAGACTTAGCACCGAAGGAGGCTTAAGGTGGGGGCTTGACCTAAGGGGTCCTTATATAAAGTCTTGTTCTCTTAAATATGTACCACCAGAGGTTTAAGTTATTCTCCCTAAATGGTATTTTTACTAGTGGATCCATCTAGCTTAAGTTACCCACTATGTGGGGTTATGTTTGGTTTACTTGGTAAGTAGACCACCTCTATTTTGGTGGGCGCTCATCCATCGGAATTCCAAGTAGCAGCTCGCTTGGTCTTATATGTTGGTTACGGTCTCCTTCCACATATGTATGTATGTACGCTATGCAAGTTTGATTGTCTCTTTTCATATTTTGACACAAGCACCATTCATGCATGTCATATTGATCTATTGTCTATTGATTATGATTATGCATTTTGTAATGTTATATTATGTTTCCTTGCTTGCATTGTACCTCGCATACTTAGTAAATTCTAAGTACTGATGCATACTCTTTTGCGTACATGATCTTACCATGTAGGGACCAGAGCTCCTATTTATCCTCCTTTACGTGGCTAGCCGGATTACTTGAAGATTTCCTTGGTGAGTCCTCCATTACAGGGACAATAATTATTTTCCTTTCATGCTTAATAAGGTCTTATGTATTTATGGATAATTTCTAGATGAGGGTGAGCCCGGAAGCATGTCTTGGCCCCCGTTCCATTCTTGATAGAGGTGTTGTTGGACATGACTATTATGTAATATACTCGACTCCTATTATGTCTTTATATTCTATGAAAGACTTCCCTCTTACTCACTTTATCCCCTTCTGTGCTTGTTGTTTGTATATGGAAGAGATGAAAGTCCCAAGTACCTGGAATACCCCCCCCCCCCAATAGCATGAGCCCTATTTACCCATCCCTTAGACATTATTGGTTATGTGACTCATTTAAATCCTTTTCCCTATATATCCCCATAGCTTGAGTCCAAAGTCTTGTTTCCCCTAGAATTAATTTTTGTTAGTTCACTCCTAGATTTAAGTTTCCGCAACCGAGGATGTGCCAATGATATGTAAGAGGCTACTTTAGGTTGCCTTCAGGTCTCCCATTTGTCGTGTCACATCTAGGCCCTAGACTCGGGTCGTGACATTATAGGATCAAAAAAATATAGTTTAGGGGTTAGGAGGGTAATAAATGACAAGAATTTCCTTCATTAATTTATGTTTGACAGAATTTATGGGACCCTTCTATGAGTCCCAGATTTCTCTATGACTTGTTGATTTAGTTTATAGATGCTGGACCAATTTTATATCCTTCAAAATCTAATCCACAAACAAACTCTATGGGCTCATCCTATCTTCTAAGACTCTTAAATTCCCCTCGTAAGGTTTATCAAGAATTAGCCAAATTTTCATATTTTCCTAGCCCATCCACGAGCTCAAAACTACAGCTCATAATTCCTTATGCAGGTCGTAGAATAGCCTTCATTCATGGTCTCTATACTTAGTCAAATTCTTTACCCCCTAACTTCTCTTTCCATGAAACCTATGTATGACTCATACATTCATGTACGAGTTCATCCTATTAGATCGTAAACACAATCTAGAAATCTAATATTTTTTCCAAACATTTGTCCCTATATACGAGCCTGGTCTACAACTCATAAAGAGCTCTCGTGGTTTCATTACCCTTTTTTTTAAAAATTTCAAGTTTCATACCCATCTAAAATAGCCCCTCTATGACTCTTGGTTCCATCTATCGGTCGTAGTTAGGCCTCGTAGTACCTGGAAATGATCAAATTTTCTATAGCATTTTCCTTGTGCCCACTTTCCAACATAGAAGGTATTAAAGTAGATGGATCTATAGATTGTTTTGTTGGGTCGTAAATCTCAGAATTCTTCCTTAGTCATAAGATCTCTTCTATAATTCCCAACTAAAGTTTATGGATTAGACCATAACTCCTAGACAAGATCATAAAACCAAAATTCAATAATGTACTTTAGTGATGAGTCCTAGATTTGGACTCATATTTGAGTTTAAATGGAGCATAATTTTGTCCTTAATGCATCATTTTACTTTGAAATATAACTTAAGTCCTTGATAAATGATAGGTTAGTTGTCCAAGCATGATTCAAGGGCAATTGAATGCAAAATAAAGAAAAAGAGGTAAAAAGGCGCAACAGGCAATAAAAAAGGGTCATCCCCAAATTCCTACGACCATCACCTAATATTATAGTAAATCGACCCTCGATGAACGTCCTAATTGATAATCAAGTTACACTTTGGTGCATCAATGACTCAATTTGGTTGGCGAACATGATTCCGAAAAATGTTGCAAAACCTTGTAAGGGTCGAAGGATTTAAAACATTTCCACTCGGTAATCATGTGCTCATTTGGTGCATCGCCTATCAAAATCAAAAAACTCAGAGGTCATTGTTGAATGTTACAGAGGTGGAATGAAGGAAATTCAAGTGAGAACTCGGTGAAAGTATCACAAGTTGGCGCATCACTGAACATGTCAGTGATTCCTAACTAACCTCGTCGAATGGTGATTTGGGGCAGACTTCTAGAGGGTATTTAAAGTATTTTGGAAGGATTTTTGGAGTACCATTCTAGAAACTAAGATTTTCAACTTTCATGTACTACTCTATCATGACCCGACCTTTCAGGTCACGACGGCGCTTGTTAGATACTACCTAAAGGAAATCCAACCCAATACCCACAATACCTCTCTTGAGCTACTAAACATAACGGTAACTAGCAATATACACACAAGCCAACAACAACCTACCCCAGAACCTAGAAATCACCTATATAGAGCTACTATAGACTCAAAATAAAACCACACACACATACATATATATATATATATATATATATGTCTAGAATGAGATCCTACACATACAAGCCAAACTATAATGTACACAAGGCTAGTGTCTGAATACAAAAATTGGCCAAAAATATAGAAGGATATTGTAAAATATCCCAAAGTTGTTGATGCTCACTAAAAGTCTCCTGAAACGTCTATAAGCTCCTAAATCAATGACCACAGCTCATACCTAAACCTGCACCATAAGTAGATAGAGAAAAGTAAGGATGAGTACTGGTGAAAGGTACCCAGTAGGCATCGTTAACAAACTAGGTGAAATATAGTAAATATAAAAAGGTCAAATTAGTGAAAAGTTGAAATGTTGGCAATATGAATCCAGGTCAAAATATAGTCTTGTGTAAATAACCATGAAATCCCTAATTAAATGAATCAAGAGGATCAACTGAGCAGGAACAAGTAGTGTACCAAAGAACCAACTGACCAAACCCAAATGGAATCATATCATTACTGTCACATGGTCGAGGTATAGTGTTATACATGGGTGTAAGGCCCTAGTGCCTATGCTTATACGCCAACTAGGCCCCCATAAGCCTAGAAGGTACACCTACGCACAATCAGGGTGTGTAAAGGTGTAGAGGTATAGGGACCAAAAAATGATGGTATAGGATATAGTATCATAGGGGGCCTCGCATCCCTAAATATAACCCAGGGTATTGCATCCCTTCCCAAATTAGCCTTCGGTCGGGGAAATCATAAGTCAGTCAGGGCGAATGGCTTGACAATCAACTTGGGTACCACACCCAGGAACAATAAACTGGTACTCAATCCTAGGAATAATTGACTACATCATGATCCTTAAAAAAGTCATCAAGAACTCGAACCTTAGAAGTATTATCCATGACTCGAACACACAGGTATAGCCACTAGAGACTGGGACAATGGAGAGCATCACCCAGATCTCAGACACACAGATTTGGCCATCAGAGATTCGAGTCATAGAAATAGCCACTAAGGACTCAAATTCATAAGGATATTCCACTGCTCAGTTGGTCTCCTATGAACTGTGCCTCTCAAGTCAATCGTGTGTATCTGTACTGATGTGGGGTTGTAACAATGCAAAATTAGGGAAGTACTAGCGTAAATCTAAGTTAAGGACCATAGAAAGAAAATAACCAATAATATCTCCAGTATCCAAAGCAATGCTAAACCATACAACTGATAAGTATAACTAGTAACTAGAGCAAAACGCAAGCGACACAGCTAATAATGTAATAAATATCCCAACACAATAGATAATTCAGCTAAATCCTAGGGTAGAGCATACATCTCAACAAAAAGGATCACAACCTTGTCGCCTAATAACCAGAAGCCCATCATTTCAAGAGAATCATAATAGTAGGCCCTCAGTGGATAGTCAAGAGTATAATATATACTGAACCTTCAAGAATATAACATATATCCCCATACTGGACAACCCAAGCAAGTATACAAGTAACCAATATGGTGTCCACATTACTACAAATAGTACAAGATCGTATCTATCCTCTAACAGGTCTATCAAAGCGTTAGACTACTTTACCAATAGCTATCACAACAAATATAATCTTCATAGTGTCCACACGATCATCACAATCTCATCTAACAGATATAATCTCTACTCAAGGGTTTCCCATAGTAAAAAGCAACAATCACATATAATTTATCTCAGTCCAGAGGAAAGAAAAGCCTAACCTTCCCTTAAGGCAAATCCATCTCTCTTGATCAATCCATGCGTGCTTTTTCCTTCGTGATTGCCTCCAACCATTGTTCAGCTGTCAAAATATGAACCGCAACATAAATATGACCATTTTGGTTGTAATATCTTAAGAAACATGAGAAAATATGTGAATTACGACTAAAATGGAAAAGCATGGGGCCCATACCTAAAATACCGAACTGAAACTCATACATGACCTTTATGTCACCTAGAGTCTATAGCCAGAAATTGAGCTCAAAATGGGGCTCAGAAAAATAAGAAACAACCCAAAAGTCAAGTGACATTTCATATCAAAAAATATTATATACAACAACTTCATCAATTTACTCAAAAATATCATCAAATCAATAGAATCCAAATGCACTACGACATATGTCTCAAAAGGTAGTACAGTTTAGACCTAATTTTTACTTAATTTCTATAAGAAATAACTAGGATATCGCAAAACAAAGATTTCGGCAATTTATGATAATACATTCAGCAAAAACAGTCATTCTTACCTCAAAATACCAACCAAAGCTGAAATCTGAGGTCCCTACGACGTCCCTAAAAAACTTCCATACAATTTGCCTTTTGAATTGCTAAAGAAAGGTATATATTTCTAACCTTATGCTATTTTGAGGTTATGTCTCAAGTTCTTCCCGAGAAAGAACTTTTAAGATTGGCCACCACCTAGCATGTGCTCTTCGTGAACGTGGTTAGGCACTCGGACGTGGGGCTTCGCAGGCCAACCCTCTGTGAATACAGGCGTAGCCATATAGATGTAGGGCCATGCCAGCCCTTGCATTCTGTAGACATAGAGGTCTTGCTCTACTATGCCTGCACCAACAAACTCTAAAACTTCTCCACTATGTTCTGGGCCGATCCGATATCCGATTCTCAAAAACCAACTATATAACCACATCAATTCATTGTTTCAAATCTAACAGTATGGTTGGAATTCCCAACGGAGCTCATTATGCTAAAATAAGGGTCTCACTTCTTTCTGGCTAACTTTAGCTAAAGAACTGAGGGGATCAAAATGTATTCAGAAATTCCCACCATCAAAGGAAAGGTCATACTAGACTAAATTTAATGTTCCAAAGCTAATCACATTATCAGAATTTCCTTTTGAGCATGTTTACCTACGTTATCATTAAAAACCACTTTTTAGCTTATTATTGAACTAACTTTACAAATTATCAGTTAAACCCATACTGGAACCCCCAAATGTTGGGCCAACAAAGTTCCTAGCTTAATTGGATTATTTTGGAGTTGATGGAACCGTTAAACTTCCACTCCGAGGCCATTTACTAGGACTCTACCAGAAAAATCATTTTATAGTTATAACCTTTTGTTCAACTCAAACAATTACATAACTCCTAAATGATTCACCTAACAACCACACCAATAGTACTAACTAGTTAAGAATGGACCAAAGTGGCTATGCACATGATCAAACTAATTAAATAATTGCAAAAATATAAAAATCACCTGGAGGGTCATTACAACATCCCTCACGACAAACACTTTTATCCGCAAAAGTACAGATAAACCCATACCTGATGACTCAAATAAGTTGGGGTATTGGTCCCACATATCTTTCTCCAACTCCTATGTAGGCTCCTCAATCGGTTGGTGGCACCACTAAACCTTAACCATCGGTATGGCCCCAGAGTGTAACTGCCTGACATCATGTAACAATCCAAAAAATTTTGAAACTCCTTATGGTTGATCTTGTATGATGTTATACTATTCATGGTTGAACTTTGGTAGCCAAGGGTTGAGATTAAGTGACCGAATACAAAATGGATCATTTTGGGATCTAGAGGGGTCGTTTGGACAGTGAGCTTCGCAGAAGCATAACTTTTGGTGTGATTTGAACCA
>JBCEWC010010974.1:0-17137 GCA_038996855.1 Solanum aculeatissimum
ATATCAGTTTTAATATACTGAAAACATTAAAAAACGTATCAGTAATTAATTGGTTGTTTAATTTTTTTAGGTATCAAAAACTAACTGATAGTTTATAAATGTGTGTCATGTATCAGCGAAATACGGGAATTTTAGTAATTTTTTTAAATGGTAGGAATTAAATATCATGTATTTGTGTAGTTTTTAGTTTATTTAAATGCAAATCCAATGAAACAGTAACACTAATGAACAATAGAAGGTGAAAAAGTAGGAACAGAAAAATAGAAAATAAGAAGAAAGAGTAGTAGCTAAGGTAATTACGACTAAAAATTATATGACCACGAGGGGATTTTACTTCATTTGCATCAGTACAATATATATAGGACCATAACCCTAGTCGATGCTTTCTTCACTAACGACGTCTGCCAGAGCTATGCCAGCTCATACAAAGATGACTAATGTGAAATTAAACAAAATATAATAATAATTTGTAGTTGTGATAGTTGTAGTTTTTCCTTAATAATAATCAACTATGTATCTTCCAAATTGGCAAATTGCATATTTATTATTTGGATGGGACTTGTAATAATAATAATGAAGTATAATTAACTCTGCTTAAAGTTGAAACAAATCATACCTGTGATTTTTCATGAGAGGGTGTGTTTGGTATGGGAATTTTTCTATTTTTTTTTTTATACTCAATTGGTTAAAATATTTTACTTAAAATAACTATTAAAGTCTTTAAAATTGAGAAAAACGACCCTTTTAAGTGGGAGCAAAGAAACCAAATTTCATAAATGATAAATTTTATAGATAGATAATAGAATTTATAGCTAATTCTATTTAATGACAGTTTATTAAAAAAAAACAGTTACAAGAAATTTAGTGATGAAGTTTATGCTTAATTAAAAAAAAATGTAGAAGATCTAGTTGTTTGAAAGTATTAATGAGCACTATTTTGATTAAAAAATAATCGATCTGATTTTCAGTATATGTTTCACTTGTAATATTTTGAATATGCAATTTTATTTTTTATTATTTAAATATTAAATTTATTTTAAAAGGAAAAAATAATAAACCAACACTAGTGCAAAAGTCCATGGCATAATTAAGCACATTGTTACAGGGAAAATTACAACTCAATATCAAATATGATTGAAGTATACACTATATGTATACTTTGATTGTATATGTGGTGTATAAATTATATATATATAAAATATAAAATGTACACTACATATTTTATAAATTGGGTAACTGAATATACATCTATGTAAGTTTTCCTTTGGTTATATCTCTCCTAACTCCTTACGATAGGCTTTTTCTTGATTGTTCATCTAGTCTTCAATATTTATATTGGAGTTCGATTAATTTAGACTTATATGGAGAAGTTTCATATTACAAGTAAATCATTCTCTAATAAAAATGACTTTAAATTCCAGAAACTCAAACTTAAAAAAATATTTATCGCTATGCCGCAAATGTTAGTCTAACAATAGGGGTACCCACCTAAGTTAGGTGATGTGTGAAGGTTCGGCGAGGCCCAACTCCCCAACCATTCAATTAAGTGTTATTATTAGTGCTATATATTTTCCACATGGGGAATTGTCACAGGCATGCTTCAACTGTCAATAACGTATACATGGCTGCACTTTTGGACCATTTTGGAATAGTATAGTTAGGATGTTTTGGTATATCTGATATGACTTTGATTTAGAATCGTAACATTAAATTTTTTTTTATCTATTTTATTGAAAAATGTATAAAATTTCTTCCAAACTTGACAACGAAATTTACTTTATCATTTTAATTATACGGGCATTTAAATACCCCGCTTAACAACTCACAAGTGAATTTAATTTTATCCTAACACTACAAGATCAGTTTCACAATGGAGAGCGCATTGCACACGCGCCTCGTTAGCACCACGTCAAAGGCACGTAAAAAATTATGTTTAAATTTATTTTTAATTTTTATTTTATTTATTATAGAAAGATCTTTTTGTCCAACAATTATAAAATATCAAACAATGAATCCTTCAAAATTCAAGAAAGTTGCATCATATTGTTACTTCTGATATAGGCATAAACCTCGTTGATGAATGGTGTGGAGCTTGAGAGTATAACTGAAGATGTCATTATTAAAATGGATTAGCTTCAATTTTGGTTGTCATTTAAAAAAAAATTAGCTTCGATATTACTTTGAACTGTCATTATATTGAGGAAAATTAACTTCAATTTGGGTGCAATAATGATAAAATTTGATAATTTCTATGAAATATTTTACTATATTCAATTTATATAAGAAAAAGTAATTAAAAAAAAATCGAGGACAAAGGTGTAGAAAAGGGTGGGAGGAGGGGTGCCGGGAGAAGGAGAAATGACATTAGGGTGGGGGGCTTTAAAGAAGGAAAAAAAAAAGTGTGGATGTTTTGTGGGTGGAGGGCGAAGAAAAAGAAGCGGAGTGGGGTCTTAGGTGGGAATAGGTGGCTTTGAAGAAGAAGAAGGAGAAAGAGGTGGGGGTTGGGTGGGCTTTTCAATTTTTTTATTTTTTTTTATATAATATATACACATAGGATCACTTTTTTCTAAAAATAATATAAAATACGCGGGGAGGGTGGGGGGGTTTGGCCACTTCAGGTTTTTAGGTGGAATTAAATTCACCTGTGAGTTGTTAAGAGGGTGCTTAAATGCCGGTGCTGTTATAGTGTTAAAATAAATTTTGCTGTCAATATTAGGAGGGATTTTATGTTTTTTCTCCATTTTATTAAATTTCATGTCAAGTCAATAAATTAGGTAATTCTTTTTTAAAAGAAGAGAATATTTAGTATCAAGGGTAGTATGAAAAAGAATCTTTTTTTCCCCTTAATTTTTAAAATTAACAAGTAAAATAGAATATTTATTTTGATATAGATGCTAAGAAAAAAATGAAATAGAACGAGATAAATGAGAATTTTTGCCTCTGATTCCGAAAAATAGTTCCATTTGGTTCCTTTACATCGTATATAATGACCTCGAAAGTCATTTTTGACATTCTTGATAAAATTATCATTTTGTTCTCCTGGAAAGTTGCCTTGGGTCATTTTTGGATGATTCTAAAAGTCGGATTTTGAAAACCTAAAGTTGGAATTTTGCTAAAAAAAAAAAAAGTTTTAAAAGACTCAAAGTCTGAAATTTTGAGTTTTGTAGTCAACTTGAGTTTTGGGTGTCAAAATGCAATTTTGTCGATTCCAACAGCTTCCAAATGGAGAATCTGGGCTAGGAGAACTGGTAGAACTGAATTTTGAGTAAAAATGGAAATTTTGAACTCAAAGTTGCATTTTTAGTTGATTTTGGATCATAGTTTGACTTTGGTCAACATCGACAAGCTCAATTTGAAATTACAACAGTTCCAGTAGTTCCAGGTTATGAATTAACTAACGTTAGAAATAGTTTCGTTATAATTTTTAGAATTTTTTAGGGTAGTTTGGGTATTTTAAGTTAACTCGTTTCTTTGGGTTCTATCGGGTTTCGGGCGAAGGAGACCTCAAACTAAAATTTTGATGGTTTCATTGAATTCGGAACGTCATTTTGGTAGGTTAGCATGTCTGGTTTGTGTGTATTAGGTTTCGAACAAACCCCGAGGGGCCCGTTCCGTAAGTGAAATAACTGGTTTGGACTGCAATCTGGTGTAGTCATATTAGTACTCCGTGTTCGCCGAGTGTTATGCTCCTTGACCTCTGTGTTCCCGAGGAAGATCTCCGCATTCACGGAGTGCCAGTTCCTTTAACCTCCGCGTTCGTGGAGTGTATTTGATGCCTGAGCAGTGTGGTTCATTTAGATTACGGGTCTCTCTATTTTTCACCATTTTTAATATTTCAAACTCGATTTTTGAGATATTTTTTAAGTATTTTCAAGACATGATTTTTGGGTATACATATTTCTAACTTATATCTTCCCTTGATTAATTCATGCTTTTAACATCACAATTTGGGTTTGGCATTGGAAAATTTGGGGTTTTCATGGATATTGATTTTTGAAAGAAAAAAAATGATGAATTGAAGCTCATTTTAAGTCCTCTTTCGAAACGATTTTCACCATTAGATTCCTTATTACTTGAGGAAAATTTTCATGCAAAAATTTCTATATTTTGGAGGACCTTTTTCGATATGAGATTTTTGGACCATTTTATCTTTTTCACCCGAATGACTTGATTTTAGTGTCATTAGTTTCGTAATGTGATTGTGATGCTATATTTGACTAGATTATGGTGATTTGGCGTGTTGTAGAAGGAGAAAAAATGTGAATTTGACTTGATTGAGACTTCTATTAAGGCAAATGGAATTCTAACCTTTTGTTAAGTATGATTGAACCTTGTATTCTCCTATGTGAATGTGATTGGGTGATTTATGGCATGAAATGGATTAAAATTATATTATTGTACGCTTTGATCATGAGATTTCAGTTTGGGTAATTGTAAATGTTGTGAATCCTTGACTTGTGAAATAATTATAGGTTTGTGATATTTGTGAACTTGTGGATTATCTAGTATTGATGTTGAGATTGTACCGATATTGAGACTTTGATGATATTGAAACTATGTACTTGTGATGATATTGCGATCTTGATGATATTGAGATTGTGTACAACACATTCACTGTTACTTGTGTATTGATACTTGTGATGGCTATGACCGAGAGATGTGCAAGGTAATATGTGGATTATTGGTCGAGGTCTTTACTGGTCGATGATTAGTTGAGGTTTTTGTCGGTGTGCTGAGGTAATAATTCGACAGATAACATGACCAAGGTTTTTGCCAGTCATGTGAGCATTGACCGAGGTCTTTGCCAACAATGTTCACAGATACATGATCCATGTGAGGCTCCATGGGTTCCGATTTGAGGTTATCAACAGATGTGTATCATAGGATAAACATGCATCACAATTACTCAACATTGCATCTCATTGTTTACATTTCATAACATTCACTCTATCTCACATCATTCCTTTCTTGAAGTTGTTACATGTATTGCGTGTGATATGTAAAAATTTGTGAACCTTATACGTTGTTCAGACTGAGCTATTGAAAGATTGTGATATATTATGACAATTTGAGCCTTGTACTTTGTGAATATTGGTCTATTGAGATACTGTGCTATGAGACTGTAACTACCTACTTCTTAATAGAGTATTATTCTACTTGACTCAGGGGATTGGACGATTACTTAGAGATTGTATTTTGTAATGTGTATTTATGTATATATTGTTATTATGCTGGGACGTTTTTGAGTGCAGGTGTGTAGTTCCGCGGTAAGTAATTGGGTAAATAGGAATACTTGTGTTCTTCATTACTTTACTTCAGGTTTAGTTTCCATCTACTGAGTATCGTATTGTTTGGTGCTCGCCCCTTACTTCATTTTTGTAGATTGTGAGCCCCGTCCCTCTTGTTAGATCTTCTAGTGTCATGATAAACCTTCGAAATTTCTTGAGAGGTAGTTGTTAGTCTATTCAGCAATCCCTCGAGGATTCTTTATTATGTTATGTTCTATTTGAGGACTAGACATCGAGACTTGTATTTTTCTTTTGAATATTATTATTTAGAGGTTTGTATATGTGACACCAGTTTTGGGATAGTTTGATTTTGTTGCCTTATGCTTATCTATTTGTTTAGACTGTATTCTCTTCTGCTTTTATTATTATATTGATTTGTTTAGATTTAGACTGACTCGCCTTGGTGAATTAGGTGAGTGTCATCACATCCGATTTCGGATCGTGACAATAATTGAATATAATTTTCTATTTTCGATTTTGTTTGTCTTTTTCAACTATTTTTTTATTTTCTTGATAGATCATGAAATGTAAATAAAATTGATGGTGTCGCATCTTCTTTGAGATTGGGAGTGCGGACTAAAGAGGAAATTGGGGATGATGATTGCCTATTCTTTGGATAGGAGATCACGTGATATCTATTATCGCTAGCCATTATTCTCTTGTGTATATAATTTTTTTGGTTTTTAATCTATTATTTGGTATCTATATTGAAGTTTTGACTAATTCAGATTTGCATCGAATAAAGTTTCATTCTAGGAGTACCACTCCCTATCAAGGATTTTACTATACACTTGTGAGACCTTCAAGCAACCACCATCCATTACACCACGTATAGTCTGAGTTGTACCTTTTGTAGCAGTAATGTTGTTATGTTTGAAAAATTGTAGAAAATATTGCTATATTTGGTATATATTATATTGTGACTTGTAGGAGTGTCATCACTTTCTTAGTCTCAAATATATCCCTATCGTTACGATTTTATACCATGGAAAATATTAATCTTGATGAAAGATGCTTAAAGGTATATTTAGATTATGCTTTTCCAATAATGCTAGGACATATATGCTTCAACATATTAGTATTATCACAAAAGACACCAGTTTGAATTTGGCAGTTTTAGAAGTAAAGGAAATAAAAGGGTCATTAACACTCCTAATTATATATTGTTTATTAACTATGAGGGCAGCTAAAGACTCCTTTAAGTCAATAGTAAGAAAAATGTAGTTAACCTAATTTATACTTGTTCCATTTAGATCATGGGCAAATTTTCTTTGACGGAATCGGATTTGAGGGATTGAAGACTAATGCGTATAATTAAAAGAACAAATAATGTATTTTAACTGGTTTGTTTATATATTGTAATGGACGTTTGAAAATACATATATTATTTCTTTAAAAAAAATTTAAATTGAAAGTATCTAATATAAATATTTTATTGTATATTCAATTGTTCAAATTAGAACGTCTAAATATAATTTACTCACACTTTTAAGAGGTTATCAACAATGTATTAAACTGTATAATAGAGATTAATGAAATGGACATCTAATTTAAATTTTGGGAATGTTTGACTTGAAATATAGGCAAATTGTTTCTTTTTTAAATAGATTCTTTTTTTGAAGAATAAAAGAGAGGCGTGATCTTTGCTTTGAGTGTCAGCAAAATTATCCAATTGGTTTCAAAAGTCTAAAACAATAAAATAGAATAAATCGTAGTTGATTAATTGAGACTTGGGAATTTGGCATTCATATTGCCTTTAATCATACAAGTGGTTCCATACTGTTTATAAAATGTCAAAGAGGGAAGAAATATATATATAAGTTATTATCCCATCATTAATTTCCCATATCATAACAATATTTTTATTTAGAGAACCAATATCTTGTGACAAAAGCATTAATTTAAAGAATTTACTCCGTTGAGAATCTAGAATGTGTAGAATATGAATATACCATTAAAAAAAATTACTATGTGGAAATTCCAAAAGTATGTACTTAACATTCAACCAATTATAATATGACTAACAACATATAATATTAGAGTACTAATTTTATTATATTTTACGAAAAACTCATGGATTTACATATAAATTCACCACTATGATCTTATACCGATGGGGCCGCAAGCAAGGGTATTATATTGTACAATAACATACCCAGTGGAATCACACAAGTGAGATTTTGTGATAAAGTGTGCGCAAATCTTATCCCTACCTCATAGGGATAGAGAGACTGTTTCCGAAAGATCCTAAATAACTTAAAAAAGATATGTATTGAAAATCAAATTGTGTAAGAAATCGTTATTCTTTCTGGCCAATCGTTTTTTTTTTAAAAAATTAATATTTTGTCATAACAAGGCAGAGGTTGTCGTAGGAAAATGCCAATCCTTTGTAGCGTGCAAGCTGCAACAACTGATGATAATATTGACTAGGAATTCAACAATATATATACGTCATTGAATACTCTCTGTCCTATTTAATTTTGTATTTATGATGTTTGTTTGCAAGTGTATATTCATGGCAAGAAGGATCCTATGCTTGGTGCTATGTCAGGTGCATTATTGTTTTAACATTTCATTTGACCAATTTTAGTTACAAACATTTACAACGATGCACTATATGGATTGATCACTTAAAAGATAACTAGTGATAATTATATCCATAAATAAGCTAAGATACTTTATATATACTGATCATAGTGTAAATAGTCTTTACACTTTCAGTATATATCTATTTACTTATCATATATAGAAGCATGCAAGATCGATCATGTTAGTCGATGATTAACTAGGGTTTATTCTTGTACAATTGAATGAGCTAGATCTTGCTAACATGGCGATAAGCCGGAGAAATGTGGATTCATCACAAGGAAGAAGAATTCCATTTCTATTATCAAAGCCATATTCTTCAGCAGCCTTGTCAAGAAGATTTTGGAGCAATGGATTCTTCAAGTAAGATGTAGGCAAAACAAACCTTTTCATTTCATTCCCAACATACACAACAAAATGCCCTTTTGGTGTTTTTGATCTGATTTTACCTTCAAGATCTTCTTTAGTATTTTTCTTAGGCATGTTTGAACTGAAATAAGGACAATAGAAGGGTCCATTTATATAGTGTAAACAAGTGCATGTGCTCATGATATGTTTTTTTTTCTCTTTCTATTTATGGGTATAGAAGATAAGGGTAATAAGTACAAAAGGAGTAAATAAGGAATGAGGCCAACATGTAGCATATATATGACTGATGGAGTACTCATGTCCATGCAAAATGGCTAACTAGGGCTGGGGAGAGTCTAAGTTTGCTAGGGTTTTATAGTGGTCATGGATGCAATGCATGCTTCTGATCTGCATGCAGGAAAGAACTTCAGCAGAAGCACATGGTGTCAGGAAAAATTGATATCTTGTTGCCATACCCTCAATCTAGTAAATTCAAATGCATCCACTAGAACAACACTGAGAGAAAACTACCATTATCATTATCATTATCGTTATGGTACATTGAAACTCGAACTCAATGTCTAAATAATATGCTTAAAGCTAATTAGTGTACTATGCCAATTAGACTCGCAAAATGTAATCATGATCATGGTGCATTGGAATTTAAACCTTATACCTTATGCTTAAAGTGCGCGCAATACTAGGGACTCAAACTCCATGCCATATCATAATGATGCACCAGATTCAAACTTGAAGTCTTATCCTCATAATGTGATGGAACTTGATCGATCCATAATATTACATAGCACGAAAGGCCATATGCATGTACATTAACGCTAGAACTTGAATTGAAAGTCTTTCGATATCTCAAATTAGGTTGGGACTATCCCATGCGCGCACCATCGTCCTTGTAGTATATATGCATCATAAGTCCTATTACATGCTAATAATTAAGTTAAAAAAACAGTACGTATTTCATGCAATATATAACATAGTCAACATCTCACAGACGCAGCCCACAACTAGGAAGGTACTATTCTAAATAAGGGTGAAAAGGTTACCTACCCTATGTCATCAGAGACAATTTCACACAAACTACATATTAAAGTTTTTCAAACACCCTAAGATCCAACCCCCTTTGTAATTACATCCGTTGAGGAATTTTTTATTATAATATGAATAAAAGACCGATAGACACACTGTCTAGTATAGAGTTTTTTTATAAAAAATATTATGAGACCAAAGTATAAAAGAAACAAGGGAGATGCAGGCAGATTAACTGAACCAGAGCAGACCAAATTCGTTTAGTTAGTTGGATTACGTATGGGATGTTGACTGCCATAACCAAATGTTGATGATATATTTCATATCATAAATGCCAAATTGGTAAAGCTAGGGGCTTCCATTTTCTGAAGAAGAGTATGCATGCAACTAGCCAGCCCATCTCCTCCAGGATAAGATAATTTACAATTCAAGGACACAATTGTATTTCAATTCATTACCAATAATTTTACTAGGACTTGTTACTAATATTTAGACACGTGTATAATATATATTTATTTATTTTGAAGTTTATGAATTTACATAATAACCTTAAATATATATATATATATATATACACTATATTAAAAGTGTGAAAATTCTTTAAAATGTTGTTTGAACTTTTTACCCTTCATTAAAAAACTTCTTTAGACAATCATTTTTTCACTATTTTTCTTAATTTATTGTTTAATCTTTTATTTATTTAGTTTCACTTTTGAATTAGAATTTCTTTATATTCAAAATTCACTTCTGATTTAGGATTGTTCTATGTAAATATTTAACTAAAATTTTGAAATATCAACAACACAACATCAAAATGTCCTACTTTCATGGCACATGAGTCTTCCTACTTGAACTGTTTGGCTTTGATTATTATAAGTAGTAGTTTTAGACCTGGTTTGTGTAACTTTTTCAGGGCCTCGTTCTTCCAAGATTGCTACCGATAATAATTGTCTTCCCTTTTCATTTGAATCCACGTTTTGATGTGCAACCAATATCATCAGTAACAACATTATCCCTCTGTCACTCTTGTACTAGTATTGATTACTCTTTTACTTGACAATCCAGGCTGAATATATAGCCAAATTAGATATATTCAAATCAAATTAAAATTTGAATTATACATATAAAATTATAAAGTCATTATTTACATTAAAAATCGTAAAGCCATTTTCAGCTCATCTTTGTCATTTCACAATAGACTAAATATTACATCGTACTAATAGCATTTATTTAATTTTATTTAATGACAAATATTATTTATATATAATTTTTAAATTGATTCGACACAAATATGATTAGTATATACACTGAACTTGTGTGTATATATATATATATATTTTTAAAATATTGCCTTATACGAGATCTCTCCTATCTTTCTCGCCACTCTCTCTCCCTTTTCATATGTTATAACACTAGTTTTTTTATCCTTCAAGATTGTATCGAATTATGAGATTTCATAGACAAGACATATAATTGTATCAATGATGTAATTGATATTGTGTGTATATATCAGTCTAGTCTGATAACAACTGATAAATATTGTATTGATTCCGCCATTGATGCATAAAGATAAAAGCTTGGAAAAAAGCATTGACACAATTTGATACATGCAACGATTTACTGGGATTTCTCATCTCATGAAAAACTCTTTTCGCTCCGCTTAGTCTTATACCCCTCTAGTCAAGTGGCTTTCCGCTCCTGAACTCTACGGTGAGTTCAACCACCACCTCCAGTATTGATACATCTTTCTCTTACAATTTCATTTGATTCAGTCTGATACATCTCATACATCTTTCTCGCACACAATTTCAGAGTAGACCATTGATACAATCTAATATAGATAACAATCTGATGAGATTGCACGTGATACATCTCTCTCATGATTTCATTTGATAAAATTCCATATTGATACAATATGAATTGACACATATTAGTGATACATATTGATACAACTTCCATATCGTATTGACACTGATATAGGTCACACTTTTGACAAAAATATCTAAAAGCAAATATAAAATTTTAATTTTATTCGCATAAATCTTAAATTGTTTTCAAATGGAAAACTTGCAATCTTTCTTAATTCTTAGAACGTAATATTGATTTGACCCCATAGTTGTCGTTAGAATGTGTATTTCTTTTAAATAATCTCCAAATTATTCCAGAGTAATTAAAAAAAGATTATTTAATAAAAACAAATTAGGTTAATTTTAGCTTCAAATATAATGTTAGCCCTCAAAATCTCAAAAACATCTCAATTATACTTCATAGTTATAATTTGGGTAATTATATTTCATAACCATAGTTATAACAATGTTTGTATAATTCACGTAATATTTGTATAATTCACTATAAATTCACAATTTTTGTATAGCCTTTATATATTTCGCTATAAAATTCGTTCACAACCTTTGTGTAATTCGCTATACAATTCACAATATTTATATATTTCCTATACAATTTGATTCCTACATAACTTTTGTATAATCGCGTACAAATGTTCGTATAAATCGCGTGAATTATATAAAACTCAAATTATAATTATAACGTTTTTCGTGAGTCATAATTAATTCTAACTATAACTAAATTATCTAATTAACTAGTATATATTTACTTATCCGCTTAATTTTTCCAATAATATATACATGTGCACTTCAACCGTAAATTAACGACGATGTTCCTTGTGGGCCGGGTGTATACTATTTTGGGCCGTCATGTTCAGAAAGGGCATCGGGGGTCCATTATCTGATTATCGATCTTACAGACACCAGAGAGTTCCGTAGAGAGAGAAAGCGAAGAAGAGAGAGAAAGCATGACAACGATTCGTAGATTCAGCTGCAATGACCTTCTCCGCTTCGCCTCAGTGAATTTAGATCATCTTACTGAAACTGTAAACCATTTAACCTCTCTTTGTCCCACTAAATTTAGTGTTTTTTTTTTTTTGATTTCTTAAGGAAAGCTGCATAATTTTTGAGTGTTTTCTGAATCAGAAACGAGTTTTAAGATGATCTTAAATGTTTTTTAGCAGTCTGAAAGGATTGTTAACATGATTTGTGGTGCTTTCAAGAATTTTGGAAGGAGTTGTAACATGATTTGTAGTATTTTATTTTGGACAAATTTTTATATGATTGTAGTGTCTTTTGTTATAGTTAAAAATGAGTTTTAACATCTGGTGCAGTTCAACATGTCATTTTATATGACTTACTTGGCAAGATGGCCGGACTATTTCCATGTTGCAGAAGCTCCTGGTGGCCACATCATGGGATACAGTGAGTTATTTCTGTGTAGATTGTAAAGTTTACAGCTTTTTTGGTGTGATTTAAGCAGATGACTGATGATTATTTAATTTAGACCGATTGGGTAAATTAGAAATATCACATATAAGCTTTTGAAGCATTGACCAACTGATTTTGTGTTACATAGGAACCAATTAAGTATTAAGAGTCTAGAGTCTTTAAATAATACAGAAAATCGCTAACAAGCAAGAAAAGGGATGCCTACGGCTTAGGCTTTCGCGCCGCTGCTGCGCCTTGAAGATTGAGAATTTTTTTTAGCTAAAATTGAAAATAATATGCCTAAAGCTCTCCATTAATCTTACCTGCCCTTTCAAGAGCAAATTGTTTTCCAAGGGGATGAAGGGAGGGGGTATTTTAACTGTAATACCCTTCACTGTTTGATGCAGGGTATACATTAACTTTGACTTTCTAACTTTTCTTTGTCAGTTTAGTTGCCAAAGAATCACTTTGCTTGTTGAATTCAGGTCAAACGATAGTGCGTAGATGCTTTGCTTTAGCAAGGAATGCCAAGGATCTTTGCTGGCCTCAAGCATTCTGAATTTCATTTCTCCTTCAAAAAAGAGATTGGGAAAGAAAGTAGATTTCTTGTGCTTCTTTAGGCGGATTTCAGTAATTCTGTTCCCCTAGATGCTAGCACCATGTTTTTCTAACTTTCCTGTAATAGATCCTAGGCTTAAGACGGATGCAAGTAATCATTCTCTTATACTTCCTTTGGTGAAAAATTTTCATGTACTCATCGCTAGTTTTTTCAGAAAAATGTCAAAAACTTCATTAGTACGAAGTGGTTAGAATGTTAATTATGTTCTTAGTTTGGCTCTGGCTGGTGCAATCTGGCCTCTTCATGGTTGAGAAAGTGGTCAGAATGTCAATTATGTAGTTGTATTATTTTGGCTACTGCCTGTTGCATTCTGGCTCTAATAAATTAGCAAGAGTCTTTGTTATCAATGTTTAGAAAGTTACTCTAGAGAAACCTGGTGTCTTTTTTGAAACTAGTGTCTGGCTTATGTCATGTGTACAGTTATGGGAAAAGTTGAAGGGCAAGGTGAATCTTGGCATGGTCACGTCACTGCAGTAACTGTGGCTCCTGAATATCGGAGGCAGCAATTAGCCAAGAAATTGATGAACCTTCTGGAAGATGTCAGTGATAAGATGTAAGCATCTATAAACCAGAAAAACTGTTCTTTGCTAAATTCCATTACTGTGAGATTAATGCCTGTGGTGACTAGAATCCCGGAAACAAAAACAAATTGAGAAAACCAATCATGCATGCTTTAGATCATATGGAGTGTCCATACATTGTAAAGTGTTAGTTCACCGCAGGTTTTCTTGCATGCTTTAGATTATATGGAGTGTCCATACAGCGTAAAATGTTTTTTAAGAGTATTTCATGAATCCTGGTTGCATTTTTTGAATTTTATCTTTCCAAACTTATCATTTTATCGTTTCACAATTCTCTTTTATGTAGAGACTTCAAATTACCACGGGGTTGTATTTATTTTAACTTGGCATGCATAGTTTGTTTAGAGGTTTCCTCTTGTGTGTTTTAGTCTAGCTTGTGGTTTGTTTCACTGATGTCCTAAAAACATGCTCCAGACTTTGCTGTCTTCTTTGTTTACTTCTTGTATGTCATTGTTGCTTCTGAAAAAGTCTACATCCTGCTCGTAGACGTTTAACTGATTTGATGAGTGCATAGTAACAGTGTACGCTTGTACAAGTACTGCAATGTTTTGGGTCGTAAATTCCTTATAAATCTGTGCGGGTCGTAATCCCTTGTAAATCTGTGCATGTCCTTTGCCTTTTTTGGGAGAATAAAATTATAATATTAGCCTTCTAGGTGCTTTCATTCTGAGCTTGGTAAGGTGGATGCTGGAACCTCCTTTCTTTTCCAGTTTGGTGGATAGTGAAAGAGGTATCCTATTTCCGTTGGACTTGTTTGGCCATAATGTTGCAAAAATATATGGGAAAGAACTTGGCAAACACTGTTTGGCCATACAACTTGTCATTATTTGGCAAACAAATCCAAATTCCCAAATACTAGAAAAAACTAGTATTTGGGCCACATTCTATTATTTGGATATTTTTAAAAATCCAAAGATTACCCCTAACTTTTATATTTTATGAAAACCAATCATTTATAGTTTTTTGGACTGAATTTCAGTTGTAGTTCGTTATACAAAATTCATGATTTTTTTTTCTTTTTTGGAATTGGTAACTTTGTATTCCTCAGCAATAAGGGCTATGCTGGCCACCTCCAAATTTATGAAGTTATATATATTTTGTACAGTTTTTATCCAAGCTTGCTCTCCGAAGTCACTTTCATTAACAAGTAGTAATAGTAGTTTTTTGTATACAAAACAATGTTATTTTCCTTTTGTTTTCGTCCTCTTTTTTTAAGTTATTGTGTTTACTGTCATGACTTTTCACTAAATTTGTTTATTATACAAATGATATACAAACTATGGGTATTTTTGATAGTTTTTAGAACTTAATGATACTTCTAAAAAGTCATATATTTTTCCCCAAAACTCTGACCAAACACATGGGGAAACTTCACCCAAAAATGACTTGCCAAAAATATTTGGGAATCTGTGACCAAGTGCTAGTTTAGCCTTGTTATTCCAGGCATAGTTATGTTATGTAAGTTTGTGTGATGACATAAAAGTCGAGTTAGAAGTGATATAACTAGATCGATTTCATCTAAAGTCGAGTTAGAAGTGATATGACTAGATCGATTTCATCTTAGCAGAACTATTGACCTTGTGGAGCTCAGCTTTGTTTTCTTTTTCTAATATTCGTGCCACATGGCTTCACCAGTCTTTGCATGGCGACATGAGGCTTAATGTGGCTTCATCAATAACCTATTTTCCTTTTTTGAACCCACTAGAAGAGTATTTGATCTTTTTTCTGTTTAAACTATAATGGGCTTATTTGATTGATTACTCACTTTGTGTGATTGCACAAAATTAGTGTCAGGCTAGAACAGTAACATTTTATAAACTTTGCCGTTGTTTGTGGCTACTAGCGTAATCCATCCTTTTAATTATGCGATTTGCTGTCCAAGCTTGCACTAAGGTGAGCTTTGTTCTTGCAGCGATAAGGCTTACTTTGTGGACTTGTTTGTGAGAGCATCAAATACACCAGCCATAAAGATGTACGAGAAGGTAGTAACCATTCCTTTGATTAACCTTGTTGGAGTTGTATCTGGGTGAATAATTAGTTCTTGCTACTAATCCTGTTAACTATTCCTTCTTTTCCAGCTTGGTTATATAGTATATAGGCGAGTTTTACGCTATTACTCTGGGGAGGAAGATGGTTTGGGTGAGTTGCTGCATCTAACTGTGACTATAGTTTCTGTTCGCTCTATGATGTCACCGTTATGACCCTTGTTTCCTTTTTGCGTTCCAGATATGAGGAAGGCATTATCGCGAGATGTAGAAAAGAAATCTGTCATCCCTCTTAAAAGGCCGGTGACTCCAGATGAATTGGAGTATGACTGAGTCACCAAGAGTTGTTAGCATGTAGTAGATATTTGAAGAAGCTAAGTTTTAAGCATCAAGAAGTCTAATGTGGAAATGTATGAAATGAGGAGTCTGGGTTCTTATCTGTATCTGAAAATGAATGCTTTCTATTTTTCAGTTATGCCAATAAGTACTTTGCATATTATGTTCTAACTATACTATACTATGTTCGTATTCTGAATACAGAGTCAATAAAATAAAATAAATGACTCTTGAAATCTAAAATTTATAAATAATTACCCTGTGAAATTAGAGAGGTCGTTTGGATCAAGTATATAAAAATAAGATAAAGTAAATAAAATAAATATAGTAGCTAATAATTTGAAGAAGAGAATACCCTAATCTTCTACCTCAATATCTTCTTATCTTATAGGTCATGTCCATGACGGCAAGTTAAAGTCAAATACTGTTAAGTATTTACTCTCTCCGCTAAAAAAATGATCTAGTTTTACTTTGCAAGAAATTTAAGAAAATATAAAAAAAAATTAATCTTGTAATCCTAAATTAATGTTATGTCAAATGTATTAAAATAAATTTTAATCTTGTGGCCTTAAATATACCATGTGGAAAGTTGAAATTAAAGTATTACTAAAAAAAAATGTCATTCTTTTTTAAATAAATTAAAAAGAAAAATAGATACTCTTTTTGAAACAGAAAGAGTATTAATTATGTCTTAAATTTTTGCCTCGTATATTTTAGGAAACTCATAATTTCTGTTGGTTTAGGAAATTCTTATCTTAATAAATTTGGAAAAAAGAATATGTTGTCTTCTAAAATTAGGTGGAAATCTTTTTCTTATAGATTTGAGTTTAATTAGAATATGTATATATATGGGGTATGTATTTGAGAATTGTAAACTTTACGGATAGGGTAATAGTTTGTATAAATTTATCGTAAAATAGATGCAAATTTAATTTTTGTTATTGTGATCTCTGTTAGAAATTTATTGTTTAATATTGGTAGGTGGAGCACTAAAGATCTTAATGCTCTTAGTGCAGCACTAAGAAAGTGTGCACTACATTTTCTTGGCTATAAATTGCTTCTTTAAGCAACGAGC
>JBCEWC010010975.1:0-17136 GCA_038996855.1 Solanum aculeatissimum
ATTATATGATCTATTAAAACTTTTATTAAAAATTGAATAAACAATTGTTCTATAATAAATATTATATCTAAACTCATAGTTAATTGTATATATTCCATGGTTAATAGTATATATCCCAACAACAACACCTCTCAACTAGACAACATATCACGAGTACATGTGGCTTAAATTCTTTTTTATTTTGTTCGTTTGATATTTGATATTTGCTATTTATATTAGGTTTGACTGAATTCAAATTTATACATTGCAAAGTTTATCATCAAGAATAATATTTTGTATAAATTTTTTAAAGATTCGAACTTGAAATTTTTAACAAAAATGAAAAAAAAATGTAACCATCCCATCATAACCTTAGAATGATATTCGACTTAAATTCCTATGTTAGATATTTGACTTAAATTCCTAGTCGTAGATGGAAGATACCTCTTCCCTTTAACCTATCTAATAAAATTCCAAAGTTATGCACTCAATCTTTTAAAATGGATGGTCCTTCTTGCACTCTAAAAATAATACAAGAAATATTTAATTTATTAAAATAAATAGAAAGCCTATAGAAGATATCCCTAGTTTGAAAAAAAATTTCTACTAGTTAAAATAGTTCATTATCTTTGGGATTGGACTCAAAGTCATTCATTTTTTTTACTTGGAGCACTAATAGTACACAATGTTTACTATAATGGTGCACTTTTGGTCATCCTTCAATTTTTTTATTAAATTTTAATAGAATATTTTCGACTTTGAATGCAAAATATCATTTTTCAGTAATCTAAAACATGATAAAAATTATTAATAATTAATAAATTTTGTAAATTTTTTCACACCAATATATGCATATGCTCAAAGAAATACTTGACTCACAACCTCAAACAAAATCTCCGCATTCATGATTATTATTTATCTTCATCAAACTCTTCAGCGTGATCAAATTAATACAATACCATAATAATATGCCTAAAATCAGCAATGAGGATGCAAGTACCACACTAGATTGATCTCATAAAAAGTTTGACATATTCTCTTGAAGATGCATGTCACTCCTTCGTTTCTCTCCTCATTAAAGTTTCACGAATCATTATATACTATGGTGTAGTTTTTATCTCTTCAAATCGAATATTCCTAATAAACAGATTTAGTAAAACGGTATAGTATGTTAATTTGCAAACCAAATACAAAATCAAATTCAATAAATGGTGAAGTTTTTAATTTTTATATCTTCAAATCAAATAAAAGATAAATTTAATAAACGGTAAAAAATTTATATCTTCAAAATATGAATATATTGGTGTGAAAAAATTGTAAAATTTATTGAATATTAATAATTTTTATCATGTTTTCTAGGTTACTGGAAAATGATATTTTTGTATTCAAAGTTGAAAACATTCTGTTAAAATTTAACAAAAAATTTGGAAGATGACCAAATGTGCACCACTATAGTAAACATTGTGTACTATTAGTGCTCCAAGCAAATGAACATGGATGACTTTGAGTCCAATTTCAAAGATAATGGACTATTTTAGTTCTTTTCTATGATATTCTTAACTACTAGCCACTAGGTATAGTTTTAACGCAGCTTATTAGTTCATTATCAATGGTGCACAAAATAATTTGCATTAGTTGTATTAAATCAATCCAGATACTTTGGATAAAACTTAAAAAATCTATTCTCCTTTTTTAAGTTTCATACCTAAATTTATTTATTTTTTATCAAGGTGAGATATTTTGTCTATGTGTAGTGTGATGTATTTTTTTAAAAATAAAATAGAGTGTATTATACACGTCATGATGAGAGTGGAATAAAAGAGAGAAGTGGATTTTTCAAACTAATAAATGATAGTTTAAATACGAAAACTCATACTCTTAATCAGGGGCGGATCTACATTGATGGAAGGGGTGTCACGTGACACACGACTTCGTCAAACACTTTTACTAAATATTTATATTTATATATATTAAAATTAAAATATTAAAGATAAAAGAGTTAAAAGGACATTCCTTTGAATCAAATTGCATGCAGCACGGTGGTTAAAAACTCTATTGGTGACCTGGATTTAAAACCTATGGGTCCACTTTATTTTTTAGTCCTTAAACAATTAGAATTATAGGTAGATAAAAATAAAAATATTATTAGACTCCTTATATTTATATGTTTGTGACTTGTGAGTTTCTTACAAAATAAAATTAGTTTTTGTTCATCAATCGCCGTTATGCAACATCTCAAGTCTACATGTCATATTGGTATTTTCATTTTACTTTTTTTATTATTATTATGTGCTTGAAGTTTTTTATTTTAATTTGTTCATAATAATAATTTTATTCTTTTCTATTTACTTGTTACAATGAAATGATTTAGAATTCATTAAATTGATATTTAAAATATATGCATATGACCAATTGATTACAGATCATTTATTATATTATCCACCATCCTCTCTTATTTAATTCTAAATTACTAATTGTGCAAATTATATGATCTTAATCTAAATTTAATGGAGCGTTATTTTTCTAATGGTCTTAATCTAAATTTAATGGGGCGATATTTATCTAAATTTTATATTATTTAAATAAAATATTTTTTTTCATAAAGTTCGCTATTAAGGGGCTTCAAATTTTTGGAAGCCTAAAACAAAAGTTTTATTAATTTTCCTCATGAGATATCCTTGTCCTTTAAATGGTGACACTCTTTAAAAAAGATCTTGTGTACGCCACTGCTCCAATGGTCTAGGTATGAAACTAAAAAAAATTATTATTCAAATATATTTTTGATACTTATCACTTTGAAAAATAATATTCCTTTGACATTTTGAATGAAACAATAAATTTCCTGATTTTAAATGAATGACTAAAAATGAATTAAATTATTACTTATATTTTTAGAATATCTAACGGCCCTCGATGGCATAAATTATAAATCATCTAATTATTAATGTGTTTTCTTTTTACCTTTAATTGTTTAATAGTACTCACGATTCTTTTTAATGTGATTTTTGAGGATCATCACAAAAATTACAACACGCAGAGGAAATGAAAATTTAAAATTTAGGGACGTGAAATTCCCACTTGAATACTAATTTTGAGAGTTAGAACATAAATTTTCCTTAATATGTCATTTAATTTAATTTCAGTTGATATCTATATTTTTAACTTTAAATATGTATAAATAGGTACTTCAATTATATAAAATTAAACAAATAGACATGTGTGTTCCCACGTGATAATTCACATAAAATAAATTCATACAAAATTTTATTTTGCCATGTAAAATTGATAGATCTATTATATAAATAATTTAAAATTAAAAAATATAAATATGAAATGAAATCAAATTAAAAGGAGCACGTTTACTATTGGGTGAGTCCTTCAGCTTCGAGGACCGGACCTATTATGTTTCTATTCATGCTTTGGTTGTACTAGAGGCCGTCTTTTCTTTTATTTCTGAGTGAGCGAGGGAGTGTTTGGGGCACCGTCTTATGTTATGTTAGACGCATGTTTTTGACATATGGTTTTATTTCAGTTTCGGACTTATGTACTCTATCTTATGGTCTATTTTTCATGTTATGATTCATGCTATGATCCAAGCTTTGTGTATGCTTCCGCTTATGAATTGTCACGCTCAGAAACTATTGCTAGCCCCCAAGCGAACTACTCAGCTTCATCACATTCGTTCAATCACAATCTAATAGTGGAAGACATCAATAACAAAGAATACTCAATGAAATGAAATGATAATATGATAATCAAGCCCAAAGTCCAAACATCTATCCATCAACTAAGTAAGACTAGTATGAAAGAAAACTAGCCCAAAAACATAATCCAATCACAACTCAACAGTCTAGTCTATGAAGCCTCTAAACTTCTGACTAAGTGGTGCCAATGACAGGTCCATGGCCATCTCAAAATAGAATAAAATAAGTTTAAACTCAAAGCTAGAAAGAAACATGACATCCTTCGAAAGTAAGGGAGGACTCACCAATCAGCTGACTGCAACTAGGTCCTCAACGGGGTGCCTGTTGATGACCACTAGTACATGTCTCTACAACATGAAAAGATGCAAACCCCAAATGGATGTCAGTACGTAAAATGTACGAGTATGTAACATGGCAAAATGAAACATGTAAAGGTAGAATAACATCAACTCAAAATAGTTCAAACTCAAGAAGTAGGGAAATCCAATCATCAAGTCAAAAGTCTGAACTAAGAATGTAGTTTAGACAATGACCACATATGTACCATCTAGTCCAATCCACTCAGAGTACTATCAGGTCTATTTGGGAGTTTCTCTAATCGACAACCATCACCTATGAGCCGGTGATGATACAACGAAGCGATGTCGTTGTCACATCCATCCAATACCTTACCATGTTAGAGGACATCTCATCAGTGGATCCACCATAATAACATCAAGTCCCCTTTTTGGGACTAAAGGGAAACATTCATTTTATGGTTCAATCCTCTCCTACACTGGCCACGTAGTTATTAAGTTCGAGTTAGACTTACTCTTACTCAATTCGGTGCTCAATACTCCTCCCAAGACTCAATATGCTCATAAGACATCAACCCTAAGGTTAGCTCATTCATCTAGGTTCATTGGACATTTATCAACTCAATTCATCACATCAACTATCACTTTTTGGCTAGGAACACTATTTTAAGGTTCAACTCTTGACTTATAAAAACTCTCTATCATGCATCATTCTAACTCATAGCATTTAGGAAGCAAAGGTAGAGTTAAAGCATTTAAGAATTCCATAGGCTATTTAGACTCAATTTATACTCATGCATACTCATTTATGTGCAATATGTAAAAATAATAAGAATTCAGTCTAGTGTTCATGTAGAAAAATAAAATCATCAATTTCAAGTATTTAATTCATAAAAATTGTAATTCATGTAAAATTTTATAGAAATACATTAGAATTTAAGAAAAACCTTTATGCAATACTCAATTCACTAACAACTCCACCAACTCGGGATTATGGGGCACATAAAAGAATAAAATCCATGTTTTAGTTAGCCTTTCATACTTGAAAATTTGTGTCTTAGAACAACTTGGAAGAATTCTTAAGTTTTTGCTTCAAACCCTAGCCTTTTCTCCCTTAAAACCTTGTTCTAAGTTGGAGAGGGTGTTTTAGCGTTGTGTTACTGATTAAATACATTTTAGGATTTGTGTAGGTATAAAAATGTCAAGTTTAGGCCTTAAAAGGGTGGAAAAAGACCAAAATAACCCTTTATAAAAAGCTATCAAAGGTCGTCCACGGTCTCACTTACGGCCCGTAGAAACTTTCACGACCTGTAGGAACTATTCCGTGAACTTTTAGGTAAATATTTGGGGTTACTGGATCATTCTACGAGCCCAATCTATAGCCAGTAGAAGTTATCCATAAAGTATGAGGCTCAAAAAATAATTTTCAAGACTTTTTACCACGAGATACCAGACGGGTCGTACTTTAATCCACAGCCCATAATTGGTTTCGTAGGTCAACTCAACATCTGGCAGTCTTCATAAAATGGTCATAACTTTTGAATTCAAACTTCAAATGAGGTAAAACCAGTAGAGTTGAAAAGTTAATTCAAAGAGCTTTTATTTGGTAGGTCATGGGACACCTAATTCGTTGTGTGCTAAGAGCTATAATCATTTAAAGTTGACCCTTGCATAATCTAACAATAGAAACTCAATTTATAGAAAAGTTTTGAACTCGACTAAGTGCTAGGAGTCTCTTATGACCTTAATACACTTCTCATATGTAAGAATGAGTCTCGAAACATGATGCATATGAGAATAGAGTTATGGGGTGTCACAATATCTCCCCTTTGGGATCATTTATCCTCAAATGATGAGCAACTAGCAGACCTATTAAGAAGGAACTCAAATACTCAGATACTCAAATACTTATACTCCAGAAATCAACCTCAACTAGAAATTCAAAATTTGAAAGACTACTTATAACATCATCAATAGGTACGAATACAGTTCAAGACATGCATACTTAAATACTGATAGACTCAAGAGAAACATTAACTCAGAGATAAGAATTCAACTCGAAAAATGAAAAAGTGACTCAGAGAGTAGAAATGAGTCATTACCATTAATTTCATCATTAGAAAGCACGAATAGGTGATGGTATATAACCTTCATATCCGTTTCAGCCTTTCATATAGCCTCTTCAACGGATTGACTTCTCCACAACACTTTTACGGAAGCAACCTCTTTAGTTATTAACTTGCGAACTTGACAATCAAGGATTTGGAATGGGATCTCTTCATAACTAAAACTACCCTTCACTCTAATATTTTCAACAGGCACAACCAAGGATGTATCTTCTAAACACTTCTTGAGCATAGAAATGTGAAAGACCAAATTGATGGTCGTTAGCTCTTAGGGTAGCTCCAATTCATAAGCTACATTTCTCACTCTCTTCACAATTTAGTAGGGACCAATATAACGAGGACTCAACTTTTCTTTCATCCCAAATCTCATTACACCATTCATGGGTGACACTTTCAAGTATACCTAATCATTTACTTCAAACTCTAGGTCCCTTCTCCTAACATCAGTGTAGGACTTCTGGAGACTTTGTGCAGTTCTCAATCTCTCTTGGATGATCTTTACTTTCTCCATAGCTTGGTGTACCAAGTCTGCCCCAATCAATCCTACTTCACCTACCTCAAACCATCCAATCGACGATCTATATCTCTGCCCATAGAGGACCTCATAAGGAGCCATCTGGATGCTCGAATAAAAGTTGTTGTTAGAGACAAACTCAATAAGGGGTAAATGATCATCCCAATTGTCTTTAAAGTCGATGACACATACTCTCAACATGTCCTCCAAGGTCTGTATCATACGCTCTGCCTGGCTATCGGTCTGAGAGTGAAAGGCAGTGTTAAGGTTCACCTTTAAACCTAGGCCTTTCTAAAAAGACTTCCAGAATTAGGCAGTGAATTGAGCTCCTCTATATGATATGATGGACAAAAAAACTCCATGCAATCTAACAATCTCTCGGATATACAAATGGGCATAGTCCTCTATCGTATTATTAGTCTTTATCGCCAAGTGGGCTGATTTAGTCATCCTATCAACAATCATCCAAATCGAATCATGTTGTCTGCGAGACCTCGGTAAGCCTGTGATGAAATCCACTTGATTATCTCCCACTTCCACTCTGGAATTTCAAAATTCTGAGCTACTCCGCATGGCCTTTGGTGCTCAACTTTTACTTATTGGCAGTTTGGGCACTTAAAAACGAAGTCTGCAATATCTCGCTTCATCCCACTCCACTAATAAACCTCTCTCAAGTTGGGATACATTTTGGTAAACCCTGGATGGATAGAATATCTAGTATAATGAGCTTCTGCCATGATCCTTTCTCGAATACCATCAACATCTAGAACACACAATCTACTTTGGTATCTCAATACCCTATCTCCCCCTTTGACGAATGTCATTACTTTCTGATTATGTATATATTCCTTCAATTGGAGTAAGATGGAATCTTGGTCTTGCTTCTCCTTTATCACAACAACAAGAGATGACATAGACATGTTATGCACAAGTATTCCACCTTCACCAGATTTATCTAGTTGAACTCCCAATCATGTCAGCCTGTGCACCTCGTTGTCCAACTATTTCTTCTCTCCTTCCACATGAGCAGTGCTTCCCATAGACAACCTGCTAAGAGCATCAACAATAATATTAGTTTTACCTAGATGATAAAGGATGCTCATGTCGTAATCCTTGAGCAACTCAAGCCATCTTCTCTGCCTTAAGTTAAGCTCTTTCTACGTGAAGATATATTGCAGGCTATTATAGTCTGTGAATACATCAATATGTGCTCTATATAAGTAGTGACACTAAATTTTGAGTACAAACACCACTGTAGCCAATTCTAAGTCGTGCGTCGGATAGTTCCTCTCATGGTTCTTAAGTTGTCTGGAAGCATAAACTATGACCTTACCTCTATACATCAGAACACATCCCAATCCCACTCTAGAAGTATCGCAATAGATCACAAAATCATTGGTCCCCTCAAGTAGAGTCGACACTAGTGTAGCCATTAATCTAGTTTTTAACTCTTGAAAACTCTTTTCACAATCATTGGACCACTGAAACTTAGCTTTCTTTTGAGTCATCTTAGTCAATGGTGAGGATAGAGAAGAGAAACCCTCAATAAATCTATGGTAGTAACCAACCAAACCTAGAAAACTTCTTATATCAATTGGAGAAGTGAGTCTAGGTCAGTTCTTAACTGCCTCAATCTTCTGCATATCTACTCGAATACCATCACCCGAAACAATATGGCCTAGAAAAGCCATAAACTTAAGCCAAAACTCACACTTGGAGAATTTTGCATACAACTCACTATTCTTGAGCGTTTGAAGAACAATTCAAAGGTGATCGACATGCTCTTACTCATATCTAGAGTACATCAATATGTCATCTATAAGTATAATAAAAAACATGTCAAGGTACTATGTGAATACTCTGTTCATCAAGTCTATAAAGGCGGTAGGAGTGTTGGTCAGTCCAAAGGACATTACCAAAAACTCAAAGTGACCATATCTTGTTCAAAAAATCATCTTTGGGATGTCATATTCTCTCACTTTCAACTGGTGATAGCCTGATCTGAGGTTTATATTGGAGAAAACAGTGACACCCTGAAGTTGGTCAAATAGGTCGTCGATCCTTGAAAGAGGATATTTATTCTTAATGGTCACCTTATTCAACTAACGACAATCTATAAATATTTTAAGGTTACCATCCCTCTTTCGAACAAATAGAATAGGAGCACCCCATGGAGAGACACTCGACCTAATAAATCTCTTATACAAGAGGTCTTTCAACTGCTCTTTCAGTTCTTTCAACTCGGCAAGAGACATTCTATATGGAGAAATAGAGATAGGCTGAGTATCGGGGAGAACATCAATCCCAAAGTCGATCTTCCTATCAGGATGGATTCCAGGCAAATTATTAGGGAAGACATCAAGAAACTCATTGACAACTAGAACTGACTCAAAAGATGGAGACTCTACATCATCAGTCTTAACTCACACGAGGTGATATAGATCCTTTAGATGTTAGCTTCCTGGCCCTAAGGTAGGAAATAAACTTACCCTTAGGCAATGTAGAACTACCTTTCCACTCAATAACTTGCTCATTCCAAAATTAGAATTTGACCGTCTAGGTTCTACAATTGATAGAGGCATAACAAGTGTAAAGCTAGTCCATTCCAAGGATCACATTAAAGTCCACCATCTCTAACTCAATCAAATCAACAAGAGTATCCCTATGATAGATGGATACTACGCAATCTCTATAAACCCTTTCGGCTATGATAGACTCACCAGTAGGAGTAGAAACACTAAAGGGCTCAAGCAGATATTCAGGAAGGATCTCAAACTTACTAGCCACATATGGAGTCACAAATGATAAAGTGGCACCTGGGTCAAGCAAGACATATACATCATAGGAAAAAAACTCAAAGCATACCCATAATAACATCTGGTGCAACTTCCTAATCCTGTCGATTTCCCATTGCATAAAAATGATTTGTATCCTCGCCTGTATTAGTAGTGGAACCTCTCTAATTACCACTGGTCGGTGGTGCTATCAAAGACTGAGCTTTATTACCTCCCTCACCTCGCCTTCTCATTGGGCACTCATTTTGGAAATGACTAGCCTATCCACACTTATAGCAAACATTTGTGCCCTTACGACACTCACCTAGGCGGAGTTTGCCACACTTTCCATATGATGGTTTTTCCCTCGAACCTTGAGTCATACTATCTTGGGATTAAGAACCCCAAGCTCTAGAATTCTGCTAGCCCTGAGACTTCTGATCATACTTATTACTCAAAGTTGGTGAACTTGCTGAGGATGGTGCATAATTTGAATACCTCTTCTGAAAATAGGACTTGTCCCCCTTACCTTGCTTATGCTGGCTAGACTCATGTCTTGCTGATTTAGCCTTCTTGCTCAAATTCTCCTTTCTATCCTATTTCTTATCCTCCTCAAGTTATTGTGCATAAACTATAACTCTAGAGATGTCCATACCCGAAATCAGCAATGTCGTTTTGCACTCCTTTTTCACATGCTTGCCCAAGACGGATATGAACTTTCTCATTCTAGATCTCATGTCAGCGACCATCTCTGAAGCATACCTGGATAGTTGTATCAACTTGAGGCTATATTCTTTGACAGTCATCCCCTCCTGATTCAAGTTGACAAACTCCTCAACCTTCGCTTTCCTAAACTCTCGTGGAAAGAAGTGGTCAAGAAAGGCACTTTCAAAATCATTCCAAATGATAGGCTCAACATCCTCACCTCGGCTCTCTTCCCACTGATTGTACCAAATATTTTCCATATCTTTGAGTTGACAGGAAGCAAGTTCAACCCCTTCAGTCTCGGTCGCATGCATAGCTTTCAACACTTTCTATATTATATCAATAAAGTTTTGAGGGTATTCCTCAACCTTAAACCCTGTGAAAACTGGTGGGTTCATCCTCAGAAAATCTCTAAGTATGGTTGCAGCAGTTGTCTCTTGGGAGCTAGAACTAGGAGCCTATGATCTTCGATTCTCACTCTGAGTGGCTATCATTTGGGTGATCATAGCGATAGCTCCTCTGAAATCAATTTCTGTAGTAGGAGCAGTAGGTGCTTTGGAACAACGGTGGCTCTAGTTGATCAACCTCGACCCCTCGTCTCCATATGAGTAGGTACCTCTGGTGGGGGATTCTGAGAATAAGAGACTAAAGCATTTTTTGGGAGGCGATACGCTTAGGAGGCATGATCTACAACCGTGTAACACACGAATTAGATAGATACTTTAATAGAGTTAAACTCTGTCGCACGAACTCAGAATACAAGAGAAGTGTAATAATTCCTAATGTACTATAGCTTTCTGCTTATGAAGTGTGGTGTACAATACACCAATAAACAAGACTCTACTAGACACGACTTCATAGACTCCCTAGAACATTTGAACTCTGTGCTCTGATACTAAGTTTGTCACGCCTCGAGAGGGTACTCTTGGCATGGCCGGCACTCAAAGACTATTGCTAGCCTGCAAACAAACCACTTGACTTCATCATATTCATTCAATTATAATCTAATAGCTGAAGACATCAATAATATAGAATACTCAATGAAATAAAATGATAATATGATAATCAAGGTCAAAGGATAAACAATCTATCCATCAACTAAGTAAGACTAGTATGAAAGAAAACTAGCCTCAAAGTATAATCCAATCACAACTCAACAATCTAGTCTATGAAACCTCTAAATATTTGACTAAGTAGTGCCAATGACAGGTCCATGGCTACTTCAAAATAGAATAAAATAAGTCTAAGCTCAAAGTTAGAAAGAAATATGACATCCTCCGAAAATAAGGGAGGATTCACCAATCAGCTGACTGAACTAGGTCCTCAATGGGGTGTCTGTTGATGACCACTAGTACCTGTTTCTGCATCATGAAAAGATGCAGACCCAAATAGATGTCAGTACATGGAATGTACGAGTATGTAAAATGGCAGAATGAAATATGTAAATGTTGAATAACATCAACTCAAAATAGCTCAAATTCAAGAAGTAGGGAAACTCAATCATCAAGTCAAAAGATTAAAGTAAGAATGCAGTTTAGACAATGACCACATATGTACCATCTTGTCCAATCTACTCAGAGTACTATCAAGGCCTATTTGGAAGTTTCTTTAAACGACAACCATCATCTATGAGTCGGGGATGATAAAACAAATCGATGTCATTGCCACATCTATCCAATACCTTGTCAGGGTAGAGGACATCCCATAAGTAGATCCACAATCATAACATCAAGTCCTCTTTTTAAGACTAAAGGAAAACATTCATTTTTATGATTCAATCCTCTCCTACGTTGGTCACGTAGTTATTGAGTTCGAGTTTGACTTACTCTTACTCAATTCGGTACTCAATACTCCTCCCAAGACTCAATATGATTATAAGACATCAACCCTAAGGTTAGCTCATTCATCTAGTTTCATTGGACATTTATCAACTGATTCATCACATCAACTATCACTCTTTGGCTAGGAACACTATTTTAAGGTTCATCAGTTGACTCATAAAAACTCTCTATCATGCATCATTTTAACTCATAGCATTTAGGAAGCAAAGGTAGAGTTAAAACATTTAGGAATTCCATAGGCTATTTATGTTCAATTTATACTTATGCATACTCATTTACGTGCAATATGTAAAAATAATAAGAATTTAGTCTAGGGTTCATGTAGAAAAGTAAAATCATCAATTTCAAGCATTTAATTCATAAAAGTTGTAATTCATGCAAAATTATATAGAAATACATTAGGATTTAAGAAAACACCTTCAAGAAACCTTCATGGAGTACTCAATTCACTAACAACTCCATCAACTCGGGATTATGAGGAACATGGAAGAACAAAATCCATATTTTAGTTAGCCTTACATACTTGGAAATTTGTGTCTTGGAACAGCTTCGAAGAATTCTCAAATTTTTACTTCAAACCCTAGTTTTTTCTCACTTGAAACCTTATTCTAAGTTAGAGAGGGTTTTAGCGTAATTCCATTGATTAGATACGTTTTAGGACTTATTTAGGTATAAAAATATCTAGTTTAATCCTTAAAAGGGTGAAAAAAGACCAAAATAACCCTTTAAAAAAACTGTCAAAAGTCGTCCATGGACCCACTTACAACTCATAGAAACTTTCACAACCCGTAGAAACCGTTCCGTGAACTTTTGAGCAAATTTTCAGGGTTACTGGATCATTCCACGAGCCCAATCTACGGCCCTTAGAAGTTTCTACGACCTATAGATGGATCCGTAAAGTCTGGGGCTCAAAAGTTATTTTTCAGGATTTTTTACCATGAGATACCAGACGGGTCGTACTTTAATCCACAGCCTGTAATAGGTTTCGTAGGTCAACTCAGCATCTGGCAGTATTCAATAAAATAGTCATAATGTTTGCCTCCAAACTCCAAATGAGGTGAAACTAGTTTCTTTGGAAAGCTAATTCAAAGAGCTTTCATTTGGTAGGTCGTGGGTCACCTAATTCTCTGTGTGCTAAGAGTTATGATTATTTAAAGTTTACCCTTGCATAATCTAACACTAGAAACTCAATTTATTGGAAAGTTTTAAACTCGGCTAAGTGCTAAGTATCTCTTATGACCCTAATACGCTTCTCATATGTAAGAATGAGTTTGAAACATAAGTGCATGTGAGAATAGAGTTATGGGATGTCACATGAATTTTTTCTCTTGATTACACCTTTGATGTTTGTATGTATGCTAAGGGTTAGTTTGAGGTTTCTTCGGGGATCTTATTCACCTTGTTATGACTATGCCCTAGGCTTGGGCCGTGACTGACTATCTCCAAGGGTCCTTATATAAATAATAAAGTCTCATAACTACGTGCCACCATAGGTTGATGATTATGTGCCATAAGGCTAGCTTTTGGATCCAATTAGCAATATGTTCATGTGATACTCAACATGCTAGGGTTAAGCCTAAAGGGTGGGATCTATTATGTTCATGTGATTCTCACCGTGCTGGGATAGAACCTATGGGGTGAGGGTCGAGTCTACCTTGACAAAGTGGACTCCTCTTTTGCTCGGTATAGAGGGAACATAATTCACATGGTCTTATTGTCGGTTGTGGTCTTATTTCCACATATGTATGCTAGGATTATGAAAGGTTTTATGATGCTTCTACTCATGGTTTTAAACATGCATTGATCATTCATATTGTGTCCTTATTCTATTGATTATGATTATGTATATTGATATTATGTTATGATGTTCCTTGATGCATGGCATACCTACATACTTAGTACATTCCACATAATAACACAGACTTCTTTGGTTTCATGATCTAACCATGTAAGGACGGACGATGAGACTACTCTTCCATTTCGTGACTAGATTTGGAGTTGAGCTTTTGAAGATTTGTTGGTGAGTTCTCATGCTTCGAGGACAAGCCTTATTCATGTTATGTCCTTATGTTGAGACTTTATGACTTCTTTTTATATAACATCTTGAGGGTGAGCTAATAAGTTATGTTCTAGTAACCGCCAAGATCTTATGATGTAGAGGCATGATTTGGACTTATGATGATGTAATTTTTCCTAAGGGAAATATTTTACTCATATGATGTTATATTTCGCTTGCTTACTCTCTTATGTTTTGCTTACTTTACCTTATGTATGTTTATGATATGATCAAGAGGCTTGGATGGAGCGCTTTCGGGTGTCACATTCGTGGTATCACGGCTAGGCCCTAGGTTCGGATCGTGACATCTACAAACTCTAAAAATATGAGATATTTATATATAGAAATGTCCCATGTGGAGCTTTTTAATGGACACAAAAATCTAATATATTTGATAACTTTCGCTTCAAGTTCCCTTGCTGTTTACTTTGTATCTTCATCATTAATATTTAGAATTTATTTTAAACATCAAATCTTATATTATTTTTCTTTATTTCATCCTAATCAAATTATGTTTTTGTTCGTATTTTGTGGTATTTTTCTTATGTTCTACAATTGGTCAAGTTTTAATTTTTGTAAATACTTCAAATGGAATGAAATCTATCTCTTTTAATATGTAATTTGTCTTGACGGTACATAATATTGAAAAGAAGTACAGTTATATACTTGATCTTTTCTCTTTTGATGTCGTTGGTGTCAAGCCATTGGCTGGTGTACTTTTGACATCCATTGCTAGGTACATTGCCAAGACATTATATGATGAAATATCACTTACTAAGTCACTTAAAAAAATTAGAGACGATTGTTGGGTGTCAATCCATCTTCCAAAATCCTTTATATGTCAGTTAATTGGTTATTTAGTTTTTTGAAATCAATAAAAATTATAATTTTTTTCATATTTAAAATACATAAAAACTCTTAATATTTAGGACTTTGAAATTAATTAAAATTTTACTTATTAAATCTTTTCCTTATTTGAATTATGTTAAAATTCTAAATTTAAGAATTTAAAATCAATTAAAAATTCTTATTTTCTTTATTTGAAGATCCTATCAAATATTGCTTGAACTTTTTTGTCTTCATTAAAATACTTTATAATAAACAAAATTATAATTTGCTATTTTTCTCAAATAAGTTTTATTTAATTATTATCCTAATATTTAAAACTTTGAAATTAATTAAAGTTATAACTATTAAGTTTTTTTTTATATGTAAGATGTAAGAATTCCTAATATTGTTTCATCATTTATTTATTATCAATATCATCAATAGAACTAGAATATTTTCAAGTACAATTTTATAGTTCTCTTACTGTAAGAGAGAACTTATCTTAAAGCGGAACATAACATAAGTAATATTTAAAGAGGAACATATTTTTAGGTACACTTTTTATTTAAACATTTTATATCATTTTAAAAAGTTTTGTACTTAATAATATGATATATATATAATAATTTATTTATATATATATATATATATATTTACTATGAATTAACGGAATACACACATGCAAGTGAGATATAAATGGTAAGAATTTCATATATGAAGGTTAAAAAGTTAGTTTAGAAAATGTGAACATCTTTTTTTAATCTTTTTAATTCTTCTCATTATGTAATCGCACAAACAGATTTGGGAAGGTCAAAATGTGTACAAGATCTTATCTCAAACTCATAGAGATGAAAAAATTATTTTTGATAAATACACGATTAAAATAAGATTTGTCAAATAGTTTGAAATAATTAGGGATACAAATATAAGAGTAATAATAACAACCACAAATTAATATGAAAAGGTAAGTGTTATGCAACAAACAGGAGATCAATCAATTTCAAAAACAAACTTTAATTTTGAGCCACAATTTGTGTTTGACTAAATTTTTATAAAAGAGTCTACTTTTTAAAGGATAAAAAAGGTAAACAATGTGGACAACTTTTGAATAGATTAAATTATTGAATCAAATTACAATACAAAAAAATAGGTTTTTAACGAGGAAAAATTCAGTCGCTAAAAGTATAAATCTGATCGTTATTGATCAATAACGATCGGTAAAAATTATGTTGTCACTGGTTGTTAAAAGCTTCGTCATTAAAAGTTAACGACCCGATTTAATTCGATAGTTAAAAAAGTTTTAACGACGATAAAAATCTTGTCGTTATACCTCTTTTCAGCAATCAGATTTACCATTCACTAATTGATATTCTAGTTATTAAAAAAAAAGGGGGCAAGCCCGATGCACTTTTGGGAAGGGCCCGACCACAAGGATCTATTGTACATAGTCTTACCTTGCATTTCTATCAGGATGTTACCAAGGTTTGAACACGTGACCTTCTGGTC
The DNA here is from genome assembly GCA_038996855.1 of Solanum aculeatissimum. NCBI lineage: Eukaryota > Viridiplantae > Streptophyta > Magnoliopsida > Solanales > Solanaceae > Solanum > Solanum aculeatissimum. The sequence continues at coordinate 16,330 of JBCEWC010010975.1, forward strand.
TCATAGCATTAACTTTAGTAGTTACTCCAAGGCCCTCTTCAGTTCTAGTTGTTAAATTAATTATAACCACAAATCAGATCAACAAAAGTACATATATATATATATATATACACACACATACAAATATGTGCACATGTGAAAATATACAAATTGATTATATTCATATAAAATTCCATAGTTAACTATAAGAAATGATATTGCGTAATGTTACAAAAATATAGACATACAAATTGTATGATATTATATTTTTTCACTCTTAGTAAAAGAAAACTATAATATCTTTAAATAATTTCTGAAATATGAAATGCATTTTTCCTGTACTTCAAAATTTTCTGTTACTTATACTTGTTTACACTTTCTCTGAGGATGAGTTATTCAAACTGCATGATCTGTCAAAAGACAAGTATAAAAACTTCATGTAAGGTTATTAATAACACTCCTAATCACTATTATATTCTCTCTTTTTTTCGCAAAATCAAAGATTAATCACAAGGAAATATAAAATTTGTTTTTGTTCTCACAACCAAATAAAAACAAAGTTGGGCTTTCTAGTTCTAGGCATAAAATTGTTTGTTTTGTATTTTGCACCTTAAGTTATTGACTTTTTGCACGTTGCTTCATGGATAAAACCCCCAACTTATTTTAGTTTCACTTCTTATACTAACGGTATTCACCTAATATAAATAATTCAATATCATTAAAATTATTATGAGATACAAATCAATTATAACATCTTAAATTTTAAATAATAAAAAAAATCACGATTTCTTAATTAATTAGTAGTTGATTATATGTCATGTAAAACTT
>JBCEWC010010976.1:0-17136 GCA_038996855.1 Solanum aculeatissimum
TTATATTTTGATTTTGTCCTCATTTTATTTTTCATTAGTGTGCACCGAAAAACCGTTTTAAAAACACCGAATAAAACTGAACCGAACCAAAATATTTCGGTTCGGTATATGGTGCACACTTTTTCATAACCGAAGAACCGAATTGAAATTTGCTAAAACCGAACCGAAGAACCGAACACCCACCCCTAATTATAATAAGGTCACATTCTCTTTGGAAAAAACTAAAAAAATAAAGAATTTCACATAAAATAGAACATAAAATATATGTTTTTGCCACGACAAAATAAATCTGTAGCATTTTTTATGTAGTGTCATAATATACTCCGTTGTAATTTAGTTTCCTGGCAACAATATTTATATTTAGCTATATTAGAAAATTTATATCTGTGAACTGAAGTATTTACCATGAACAATTTTTATACATGGCTACGGATTCATTCCTTTTGCTACGAAATAAATAAATTATACTAACTAATTTCTTTTTCAAATTGCTATAAAAAATAAAAATGTATAGATATATTTTTGATAATCTGTAACTTTTTACGGTATTTTCATAAGGACTTAAAGAATTTTGAATATATTGAAATACACATTGATTTGTATACTTCACTGCTATGTTGCAGGGATTTTTCATTTTTGATTCCTCATTTGCATCGAATTCTTCAAAAATACACTATTTTTGAAAAATTGAATTCATAACGATTAAAAAATTTTAAGAATCCAAGCAACATACACTTCTTATCCTGATTGTTGCTCCACATTTTGTAATAATAACGTAATATTCTGGGTGTTTGAAGGTCAAAATGTGATATAATAAGGTAAAATATTATAAAAATGACCTTGGTGGATTTTTAGGACAAGCGAATTTAAAAATAAAAATTTTAAAACTTTTCTTGTCCAGAAGGGTTCGTGACAAGACCGTGTTGTGGACCTGCACCAGATTCTGCCATGGTCAAAAACCTGATCAAAATTCAATTCACTCAAAAATGTACTATGGTAAATTATCTCCACGTCGCAGACTTGGTCAACCCCTATTGTCCAATTTTATTTTTTAAATGGGGTACGTTGGACTTTTTACTACCTACTAGTTAATGAACCTAGATGGTGTTAGAACTAAAATTCTCTCCTATTAACTACCCAAAACCACCAAATTCTTTCCTCATTCTTTACAATCTCAATTTACAAAAAATTTCTCTCTACAAAAACTCTCAAATCTCAATTGAAGACATCACGCAATTCTCCATGTTCTCCATGAAAACTCAAGGATTTCTTCAAGTTTCTTCTAACTTCTTATTCAAGTCATGTAGAACTTCATCCATAGAACAATTTCTCCCTTAAAGCCCACTCAATTCTCAACCTTTTCATCCAATTTCAAGTATGTATGTAATGTGTCTTTCTAATTCCTACTCAATGCTATGAATTATGACTATGAACTTATTTTGAGATGAATTGATGATTATTGCATGAATTTGATGAGTTTTTCATGAATTTCCTTAAATTCTTCCTAGGGTTTATAACATGGGTAATTGGTACTTTCAATTGTGTATTAAATTGATATTATTTTATGAATTATGTATGATTTAATATAAATTGGGTTGTATTAAGGTTTTACATGCAAATTTTCCTCCAATTTCATCTTTTGATCATGAAGGTCAAAGTGAGTTCTTTTAATTTTGACTTATATTAATATGCTTCTTCTCAATTATACATGAATTCATTCAATTGTAGACTATGTATATTTTCAATTCAATTTCATAATTTTTAAGTCAACCCCATGAGAACCCATATTTTAATCCAAATTTTACTACCAACCATGATTGTGAATTTTACAAGTCTTCAAGCAAGTTTATGATAAGGGTGACTTATAACCCTAATAAGATAAGATATGTATGATGGAAGACCTACATCAACATTACATAGATTGCATGAAGATTAGATACTCTATGAATAAGTTTTATGAATTGGATTGGTTGATTAAAATTGCATTTCCTAGGTGACAACCTTATGAAGACTACGAACTATTATTTATGACAAGTCTTATGAATATATGATAAGTATGATTTTATGACAATTATTCTGCTACAAGTGATGGTTGTGAATTTTATAATTCTTCAAGCAAGTTTATGATGAGGGTGACCTAAGACCCTAATAACATAAGATATGTAATGATAGAAGGACTACACCACATTACATAGATTGCATGAAAATGAGATACTCTATGAACATGATTTATGAATTAGATTGGTTAATTTGAATTGGCTTTCCTATGTGACAAGCTTATGAAGACTATGGACTATGATTTATGGGAAGTCTTATGAATCTATGATAAGTATGATTTTATGACAAGTATTTTATGGGATTTTGACGTATTACTAAATGAAGCTTGAGGTGGAGACTCGACCCAAGGGATCCTTAGTAGCAATCTTTACTCCCATAACTATGTTGTCACCATAGGATTTATTTGTCAATGTAGTCTAGCCAGTGGATCCACATAAAGCACATGATTCATGACATCCGTTTTATGGAGTAGAGTTATACCTTGACAAGTAAGCTTTCTTTTCTCTGATGTACAAATAAATATTGGGATTCCATGTTATAGCTCGCATGGTCTTAGTGTCGGTCATGGTTGTATCCCATATATGTATGATTCTTATGTTGATTTACTTGACTACTCATAATTCTTATCTTTACGTGATGTTTTTATGATTTACTTATGTCAAGAAAAAGATAGGCCCTAGGTCAGACACGACGAATGAGAATCTTGGAAAAAGCTCAAGCAAGCATCTTAGCATTCTGAGAAGCATTCATAGGTAATGAACATTAAACATAAGAAGAAACTTAGAATGAAGCACCAACGGTTTAGAACATGAGATAGTGATAGGATGCTGATCAATATAGAATCCCTATATCATATCCAACAATGCCTCTAAGTATTAGACTAGGTCGGGGGTAAGACATGTCCCTAACTCACCCTCAAGAAAATAAAAGTTAGACTTAAAATAACTCAAAATACAACATAGGCTAGAAGAAAATAGGTCTTGTCCTCGAAGCATGAAGACTCACCAATAAGTCTATGAAGCAAGACGAATCTAACCATGGGGATGAGGAGGAATTAGTCACATGTTCTTACATTTGAATGTATTCAATATGTAAGCATACAATACAATAATAATCATATAGTGTAAAAGACTAAGTAAGTATATAAGCAAGTAAATGAGTAGTGCAATAGTGAGAAAAAAGATATCAATATATCAATATGCCATAAGTGAAGTCATGCAAGAAACATAATAAGTCATACATATGTGAAAAGTCACCAAAATCTACAATAAGACCATGTGAGTTATAACATGGAATCCCAGTGTTGCCCCTACATTGGAAAAATAGGAATCTACTTGCCAAGGTAGATCTCTATCCTACTAAGTGGGTGTCATATGCTATGTGAATCCACTAGAAAATCATACTAGTAATCATAATCCTACGGTGACATGTAGTTATGAGACTTTAAAGACTTTTTATAATGACCTCGTAGGTCAAACCCTCACCTCAAAGCCTCATTCAGTGCCATGTTAAATTCCATGAAATACATATTGTAGGCGAATCATACTAGTAATATATTCATAAGCTTTTTCATAATCTTATAGTTCAAAGGTTTCATGCGTAAGAGTATCTCATTTCATGTAAATAGAAAATTTGGGTGTAAGCCTTCCATCATTACCTTTCATACCTCAATTGGAGTGGATTGAGATCCTAAGTTACCATTTAAGCCTTAGGTCTCTCCATTTTATAAACTTTCCTGAAGCCATATACTTGTATGATCATGACTTGAGTTAAAAGTTAGGGTAAAAGTATGAGTTCACAAATACATTAGGCTTAAGTAGATTAGAAAAGCTAGGGGTATCGTGGCATCATATCCAACTCCACCTCCCAAGTAAAACTCTCCACATGATGATTTCTCCAAAGCACTTTAACTAAGACACATCTTTGTTGTGAAACCACTTAACTTGCCTATCCACAACTTCAAACAGACCCTCTTCATAAGTCAAGTTTCCCTGAACTTCAACACCTTCCAAAGGCATAACCGAACTAGGATCACCAATCCACTTCTCTCAATTCTCGATATATCTTGGTGGATCTCAGTTGTGTAGAATAACAAGAGTTGTGAGCTCCACTCATGACCACTACTCTGAGACCATCAATATCTGGCACACACAACCGACTTTGATACTGAAGCATACCATCTCCTCTTTGGAATAAAACCTCTACCTTATTTTTGGCAACTAATCCATCCCGAGAATAACATTAAAATCAAGCATCACAAGTTTAACAATATCACATGGAAGGACTTTATGCAAAACAGAGATAGGATAACCCCAATAGACTATTTGAGCAACAATAGACTCAACCACGAGAGTATAAAATGAGAAGGGCTCCCTCAAAATTTCAATACTCAAACCAAACTTAACAGCCAATAGAGGAGTCACAATTGATAAAGTTGCTCAAATATCAAGCAAAGAATAAGCATCAAAATGAAAGACTTTCAACATACCAATCACCACAGCTGGAGTCTCCTCTACATCTTGTCGAGCATGCAAGGCATAACACCTATTGTTTTTGGGTATACCACCTTGAGGAACCCTGGATTGAACTTGATCACCTTGAGCCATTTGACCTTGAACCTTCTTTTCGACCTTGGGATAGTTAGCAATCTTGTGTCTCATATCACCACACCCATATCAAGCACTAGTGTCCTTCGGCATAAACCTAAGTGGTTCCTCCAACACTTGTCACACATAGGAGAAGCTGGCCCACCCCCAACCCATGCTCTAGGAGGAGGCAATCTACCATTGGAAACCTTTACATTTGAACTTTGGTCCTGTTGGAAGTGACTAAAACCACCACCATTCCCTAAGTTGGAGAACTTACCATCATAACGGGATCTCTTAGAATCATTCACCTTTCTTTCCTTGAGATTCTCCCCTTCAATCTGTTCAGCATAAGTCATAAGCTTGGAAATGTCCATATCCTGAATAAGCATAGTCGTACGACATTCTTTCATAACCAAATTAGAGATCCAGAAATAAACTTGTACATTCTTGTTGGGGGGTCTGCCACTAGCATAGGAGCATACTTTAAGAGCTTTACGAACTTGAGGGAATAATCCCTCACAGTCATATCACCTTGCCTAAGATTGATATGTTCTAACAAGCAACTAGTTCAGTTTTCTCCTCTGAAATCACTCCCATAACAGTTAACACTTTAGAGAGTTCATCAATAAATTCCTGTTCATCCTCATCAACTTTGGAACCATAGATCTCCGGAGGATTCGTTGATATGCTACTAAACTGTAGGACTTTTGATGCTTAAAACATAGAATTTTGTGTTCTCAATGTGATGTTAGTAGGTTTGATTGTGTTTTTGTGTTTGTTTTATAAGATTATAGTGTTGACAAAATTTTAGGAGATATATGCTGAAGTTGCTTGTTTTTGATATTCCACGAAACCCTCTACAAGTCATGGAGAGAGTTTTGTATAAAGTTCTAGTGAAGGATGCAAAGTTGAAATCAACTCTATGAGGAGGATCCACGAGCCGTACAATGTTACACGAGCCGCATAGTGATGGTCGTACCTAGAGGATCAGAAAAAGGAGAAGTGCTAAAAAGTCATTAGATGAGACCTTCCATGGGCCGTAGAATCTTACACAGGCTGTGGAATAGTTTGTAGAAGCTAACTCTTGAACATTGCCAAAATCCACGAAACCCCCATCTACAGGCCATGAAGTGGTTTACGAGTTGTAAACAGGTCCTGTGAAGATTGTCGACATAGTTTTCTAGTTCATTTCGGTTTTATATTTTACTTATTATAAATAGATTTTTAGGTTATTTTTCATTAAGTTAGCAGAGAGGTCGAAGTTTGAACATTGCTTTTGTGAATACACTTAGGATTCATCATATATAGTGTGTTCTTGATTCAAACTCGCGATTCTAATTGAAGAGTTGAATTTTGTGATTTCAATTTCATCTGTGTAAGTGCTTAATTATGCTCTTCTATATCATAATATCTACGTTTACACTGATAATGCATAACTAAATCCACAACTAGGGTTGTGGAAACCATGATGAACTAATAAGATAAAATCAATTAACATGTAATTCTTGAAAGGTGTGTTAGGGAGTATTAATTATTTTCTTCACTTTAATTGATTTTAAATGGTGGCCAATGTTAGAACTCACCTAGTATCACTTGCCGAAACAAGGAAGTAATGAATTGGAAAAGAGGTAATTAACAGGAGACAATAGAGCTTTTCTTATCTAATCAACTTAACTGGATTAAGAGAATGTTGTACTAGGATTAAAGTAAGGGTTAGCAGTGTCACACTACGAAGATGGATCAAGTTTCGTGGTGAAATTTACCTATTTGCTGGATCAAAGACTTAGGTAAACCTAACTTACTGTCCTACACCTATACACAGAAAGATAATTGCATGTGCCAAACATTACCAAGTTAGAGATTCATGGGGAACACTTCACCCTAGTTAGATCTTCTATTAATCATTCATTACTTATATTTATTTAGTTTAATTTAAATTCTTATTTTCAAACTCCCTTTCCTAAAAAAATAAGTAGGTTAATCATTCTCAAGGTGCGTTGAATATATTTTGGAGTCTATCATATTTCTGGTGGGAACAATCCTAACCTCGGTTAGGTTATTTACTTGATGATCGTTCTACATAAAAAAAGAGGTGTGACTTGAGTGATATCAAGTATTTTGGCATCATTGTTGGAGAATATGTCTAGACTTGGTTAATTCAAGTACATTTGGGGGATTAGACCTTATCTCTCTTATGTCACATTGTTCTTTTGATTTTGTCTTATTTCAAGGGCCTACTACAGCTAAGGATGTTTCAAACCGATCTGAATCATGATGAGGACCCAGAAGTGCCATTTGAAGAGAGGTTGGGTGTCAACGCTTTTGAGGTAGTCTTGATGAATTTTGAAATTGGCGGCATCCTAGATTATGAAGAGACAGTGCAATCCTTGAAAGATTTTGGACTCCTTTGGAGGCAAGATAAGCTTGGATTACACTTAAAACATTGTGAGTCACCCCCACTAAACCTTTTACCAAGGAACCACCAGAGTTGGAGTTAAAGGACCTATCGCCCCATCTAAAATATGTGTTCCTAGGTACTGAAAACAGGTTCCCAACCATAGTGGCAGCAGACCTAATGACCCAACAGAAGTATGCATTAGTCGTAGTGCTACAACAATTCAAAAAGGCCATTAAATGGACAATCACAGACATCATTGGTATCCCACCTGGAATATGTACTCACTAGATCCAACTGGTCAAAGGGTACAAGGCAAGTGTTGAGAACCAATAACGTCTTAACCCACCCATGCAGGAGGTAGTGCGTAAAGAAATTATCAAATGGTTGGATGCATGTGTGATCTATCCAATAGCTTATAGTTAATGGATAAGTTCGGTCTAGTGCATCCCAAAGAAGGGAGGTGTCACCATAGTCCCAAACGTGAGTAATAAATTGACTCTCATGTGACCAGTCACAGGATGGAAGGTGTGTATGGACTACAAAAAGCTCAGTGCTTCAAATGAGAAAGATCACTTCCCTATGCTCTTCATGGATCAGATGCCAGACCGTTTGGCAGGAAAGGGTTTGTTCTACTTTCTTGAAGGTTATTCAGGTTACAATCAGATCTCCATAGCCCTAAAGGACCAAGAAAAGACCATATTCACATGCCCCTATGGCACCTTCACATTCAAATAAATGTCATTCGGACTACACAATGCTCCAACAATATTCTAGAGGTGTATGATATACATTTTCTCAGATATGGTAGAAGAAACATTTGAGGTATTCATGGATGATTTTAGTGTGGTGGGAGTCTCATTCGAAGATTGTCTAAAACTTTACATGCGATGCTGTAGAGATGCGAGAAATATCATCTAGTTATGAATTGGGAGAAGTGTCAGTTCATGGTCAAAGAGGGCATCTTGTTGGGGCATAACATATCTAGCAAAGGCATCGACGTAGACAGAGCCAAGGTGGAATTCATTAAAAAGCTTTCTCCACCTATATCTGTCAAAGTTGTAAGAAGCTTTCTGGGTATTGTAAGTTTCTACTGGAGCTTCATCAAGACTTCTCAAAAATTGTGCATTCATTTTGCAAGTTACTTGAAAAAGAGACTAAGTTCATGTTTGATAATGCATATCGTAGAGCATTCAATGGGTTGAAGCAGAAGTTGATATCGACTCTTATTATCATTGTTCCAGACTAGTCTAAACCATTCAAAATCATGTGTGATGCAAGCGAGGTTACAGTTGGTGTGGTACTGGGATAGCGCAGAGAAAAGATCTTACATCCCATATATTATGCTAGCAAAGCCGTTAATGCAGCATAAAAGAACTACACTATCACAGAGCAGGAGTTACTTGAAATGGTCTTCACATTTGAAAAGTTTAGATCTTATCTTCTGGGAACCAAAGTCATGGTACATATAGATCACTCTACACTGCGATATTTGATGACAAATAAGGATGCAAAACCAAGACTGATTTGATAAATACTCCTTCTCCAAGAGTTTGACTTTAAAGTGATAGACAGAAAAAGGACATAGAACCAAGTGGCAGACCATCTTTCCGGACTAAAAGAGGAAGCCATGATAAAATTTGAGGATGGGGCCGAGATTGATGATTTCTTTCCTGATGAAAATATGTTAGTAGCATCACATGACTTGATACCATGGTTTGTAGATTTCACAAACTACTTGGTTAGTGACATTGTACCACCAAATCTGACTACCTATGAGCAACAAAAGTTCATGACCAATGTGAGAATGGTTTTTTGGGATGATCCATATTTGTTCTTTGTGTAGATGGGGTTATTCGCCGCTACGTCCCAGAGATTGAGATGATGAGCATCTTAGAGGTATGTCATTCATCACTGGTCGAGGGGAATCACAGTGGAGTTCGAACGGTATATAAAATCCTACAGTGTGACTACTATTGGCCAACCATCCATCAAGATTCCCATGACCTTTCCAAGGAATGTGATAGATGCCAAAGAGAGGGTGGCATTTCTCGCAAGTACGAGCTTCCCCTAAGCCCGATTATGGTAATTGAGTTATTTGATGCATAGGGGATCAATTTTATGGGCCTATTTGTTAGCTCATGCGGAAACAAGTACATTCTAATTGTTGTGGATTATGTATCAATATGGGTGGAGGCGGTAGTACTACCCAACAATGAAGACAAAAACATCACAACATTCTTGAAAAAGAATATCTTCTTCAAATTTGGAATCCCTTGGGCAATTATCAGTGATGGAGGTTCGTACTTTTGCAATAGGCTTTTCAAAGCACTGCTTGAAAAATACGAGGTTAAGCATAGAGTGGCAGCTCCCTATCATCCACAGACTAGAGGATAAGTGGAGTTGTTGAATAGGGAGATCAAATAAATTTTGTCCAAAACTATGAAGGTAAACTGGACCGACGAGTCACAAAAGCTTGATGATGCATTATGGGCATAGCAAACTGCATTCAAAACCCACATAGGTATGTTTCCTTACCAACCTGTCTTTAGGAAAGCCTATCACTTACCGGTGGAACTGGAATATAAAGCAATGTGGGCACTGAAAAAGTTGAACCTTGATATGAACGAGGTGGAAACCTTGAGGTTGAACTACTTGAATGAGCTTGATGAATTTTTCCTAAAAGCATATGAGAATTCAGCCTTGTACAAACAACAAGTGAAGTTGCAGCATGATCGCCGCATAAAAAATTGTCAGTTCACACCCAGAGATCTAGTACTGCTTTTCAATTCTATGCTGAGGTTGTTCTCTGGGAAGCTCAAATCTAAATCACGGGGCTATCGAGTTGGAGTAACTAAATTGCACCATATTCAAAGTGAACAGTCAAAGGGTGAAACTATACCTTGACAATGATGAAGAAATTAAGACAGTGGAAGCATGGGCACTTGATGAAGTCTAAGTAATTAAGTAAAGCCAATCATGTCGTGACAATAAATCAGGCGCTACTTGGGAGGCAACCCAAGGATGAGTGAGTCGCTTCAGCGCCCAAGTATGTTCTTTTGACCCCTGTTCTTTATTTTTGATATTATGAATGCGTTAGGAACAATGCTTAGCTTTTTTGAGTGGGTATGGGTGGTTATTGGCCTTAGTGAAGTCTGAATAGCCTTGGCCTATAACTATTCCAAATTTTTATCCAAAAGGTTTTCTTATCTGTGTTCTTTTACCCTACAAATATTTATTTTTCTATTGAATCAACATGTTTAGTTTGTTTAGGTAGTATTAGTAGCATTCAATACTTATATCCATGGCATAATATGTTTTTGTTAATTTTGTTTAATTATACCCACCAAACCTTTTTTTGTTTAGTTAGTTTTGATAGTAACCTTGCATGATTAGTTGTTAGACAGTGCTTGTTCTGATAAGTTAGACTAAATTGTGATAAAAAGCATGATCTCATAGTCAGTATTAACATGTAAAGCAATGTCATGTGTGAGTGAGCTTAATTGTGTGATTCAGTACTGTGTTTCAATTCAAACCTTGCCCTATTACTCTGATTTATGTTGTAGCTTAGTTGGTTAGGAAATAATCTTATGTCGTTGTTCGTAATAGTCCACTTAACCTAAAAATAACTGACCAAATGTGCCATGAATCCCTTGATCCCTGTATTTGAACCTAAAATTGACCTCTTGATTGTAAACACCTAAGAAATCTTAAAATTAACCCTGATCCTTCCTTGAACATTATGCACCTTGAATGAGGCAAAAAGCCTTAGTAGAGGGTGGATATCAAAAGTGGCCCTGGTTCGAAGGATGGATAATGTGCACCTCAATATAGGCTAAAAGCCTAAGTTGAGGGTGGCTAGTGAGGAAAAAGTCATAAAAAGGGGAGGAAAAATTAGTGTTGCAAAAAGGGAAGAAAATAAGGAATAGGGTGCGAAAGAAAAAAATGCCTAATCAGTGTGCTAAAGAGAAAAAGAATTTGAAAAATAAAGGCATTGTGCAAAAGAGTAAAAAATAGGCACCCTAAAAGATTCAAAATAGGAGAAAAAGGGAGAATGAATCAAAAGATAGGTTGGTAGGGAGAAAGTGTATAAAATGCAATGTCAAGGAGGGTCATTAATCACTATGTTTCCAAAATATCACACCAAAGCCCTCTGAGTCTATGTTACAAGCCTAGCAAGTCCTAAAGTGATCCTAACCTAACCAGTTGAAAGTGTTAGTCATGAGTATCGAGGTAAGCATATGGTATTGACCATGGTATCTGAATGTCTTTTGTGAGTGAGAGTGATCTAGTATCGTCCCGAGCATTAATTGTCAAAATTTTATACTGAGAGGGAAAATAAGACTTCTTTTTGTGAGGGCACTTACTTTGTATTATTGATGTCTGACTAATTTGGTGATTGTTGCTTATGTATAATTGCATGACTTGTCATAGTTGCACTGTTAGGCATATTGATCTGTGTTGGTTTGTTGGATGGCTATTTGATCTGAGGTTGAAATATGGTGTGGGTGTTTGTGTTGCATTTTGATTGAGTCTGTGCCATTGGGTTCGAGGCCATATATTGTTATACTGCTTATATAGATTGATTCTATCGCTTTAGGACAAGTAGCAATTTTAAGTTAAGGGTGTTGATGTGCTGCTAAAATGCAATACTTTTGATGCTTAAAACTTGAAATTTTGTGTGTTCTCAATGTGATGTTAGTAGGTTTGATTGTGTTTTTGTGTTTGTTTTGCAGGATTATAGTGTTGGCAAAGTTTTGGGAGAAATATGCTGAAGTTGTTTGTTTTTAGTGTTCCACGGAACCCTCTATGTGTCGTGGAGTAGTCCACGAGTCGTAGAGAGGGTTTTGTATAAAGTTCTAGTGAGGGGTGCAAAGTTGAAGTCAACTCTAAGAGGAGGATCCACGAGCCGTACAATATTACATGAGTCATAGAGTAATGGTCGTGCCCTGAGGATCAAAAAAAGGAGAGGTGTTGAAAAGTCATCAGACGAGACCTTTCACGGGATATAGAATCTTACACGGGCTGATGAATGGTTTCGTAGAAGCTAACTCTTGAACACTGCCAGAATCCACAAAACCCCGATCTACGGGTTGTGAATTGGTTTACGAGTCATAAATAGGTCCCGTGAAGATTACCGACACAATTTTCCTATTTTATTTTGGTTTTCTATTTTACTTATTATAAATAGGTTTTTAGGTTATTTTTCATTAAGTTAGCAGAGAGGACAAAGTTTGAACCTTGCTTTTGTGAATACACTTAGGATTTATCATATATTGTGTTCTTGATTCAAACTCATGATTCTAATTGAAGAGTAAATCCACAACTAGGGTTGTGGGAACCATGATGAACTAACAAGGCAAAATCGATTAACGTATAATTCTTAAAAGGTGTGTTATGGTGTATTAATTATTCTCTTCAACTTAATTGATTTTTAATGATGGCCAATGTTAGAACTCACCTAGTATCACTTGCCGGATCAAGAAAGTGACGAATAAGAAAAGAGGTAATTAATAGGAGGCAATTGAGCTTTTTTTCATCTAATCAACTTAACTAGATTAAGAGGAGGTTCTACTAGGATTAAAGTAAGGGTTAGTAGTGTCACACCATGGAGATGGATCAAGTTCCAGGATGAAATTTATTTATTTTCAAGATCAAAGACTTAGGTAAACCTAACTTACTGTCCTACACCCACACACTGGAAGAGAATTGCATGTGTCCAATATTACAAAGTTAGGGATTCATGGGAAACACTTCACCTTAGTTAGGTCTTCTACTGATCATTCATTACTTACATTCATTTAGTTTAATTTAAATTCTTGTTTTCAAACCCCCCTTTACTCGGGAGATAAGTAGGTTAATCATTCTAGAGGTGTATTGAATTGATTCTGGATTCTACCATATTCCTCATGGGAATGATCCTAACCTCGATTAGCTTATTTACTTGACAACCTCTTTACCTCAAAAAGGAGGTGTGACTTGAGTGACATCATTCATCCTAGTAAAATCTCTCACTCTAGCAGCCGGAGTCTGAACTTGAGGAAGAGGATTGGCCTGCCTAACTTGATTTTCCATGTCTTGAGCTAGCATAGCAAGGGTAGCATGAATCTAATTAGGAGTAATTGCCTCCCCTATAGGCTCTTGAGGAATTGGGTTCTCATTAACTAGGACTTGCCTAGGTAGAGGAGCTCTTCTTGGAGGCATTTCTGGCAGAGTATCAAGGACATCATCAGAGTCAAAAAGTCTAAATACAAGGTCTATAGCATGAAATAAGAAATGAATACGTGAGATAACTCCTAAAACTTCACCATAGCCTCCCACTCATAGGTATGGTGCACTTCACACCCATGAATAGGACTCTACTCGACGCGACATGTTACCATGTTTGTCACAACCCGGGGTTGGGATCTAAGAGTGACATGGAGATTAGGAACCCAAGAGTACCCAAACAATCCTTGAGTAAAAATATATACATCATCGGTTCGGAAGCGCATAATTAACCAACAAGCACATTATTTCTAAGAGGAAAGGGGCTTTGGACTCAAGCTACAGGGATGTCATATAGGTTGGGATTTGCGTGGAATCACATAGCACATATCACATAAGAACTAAAGGGCGGGAAAGTATGACTCACGCTATGGGGATAGAGAGGGGATTAGGACTTTACACATCTCATCGTAAGCATAACACAATATAGTCATAGGCATAGCCTCCATAAGCAACATACAACAAGTATAGCAAGATAGTACGTAGAGTTCACAAGATGTTTTACAATGCCTCAAACATATGAAATAGGACGGGGCCCAAGACATGTCTCAAGCTCACCCTCAAAGTAAAGACATAAAGCATCATGACATAGTAGATAGATAGAAGATAGTTTGTTCTTGGATGATAGGATTCACTACAAGCAACTCCTTGCCAATCAACTAGTCATCAAGAGGTGGAAGGTGATAGTCTCTGATCCCTATTTGGTTAGATCATGTAGGAAAAAGAGTATGTGTTAGTACATTTGAATGAACTAAGTATGCGAGCATGCAATTCACATGAATATGAGAAACCTGTGAAAAATATTAGACCACAAGGGCACATATATAGAAAGAAGTATATATACAAGGAAGAGTAATATATCAATATGACATGAAATCCATGATGCATGAATACTATAATACCTAACACATCGAGGATGAGATCGTAACTAATATCACAATCCATGCGAGATAATACATGAACTCCCAATGTCAAACCTCCATATTGAAAAGGGGATGGACTACTTGCCAAGGGTAGCCCACATCACACCTTACGACCCGATCTTTTTAGTATGATGACTACCTTCCTTATGACCTTGTCTTTTCGAAAGAATTTCCATATCATATCATAATCATCCCATAAAGGGGTCCTACATTGGCACGTAGTTCAAGAGAAAGGGAGAGGACCCTTAGGGATATCCCTGACGCCCCCAATCTCATTCGGTATTAGGTCAACATCTCACAAGAATACATGTACATATACATGCTTTCTAAAGAGGCATAATACCTTTCAAAATCATATCAATGCATACATAGGCCTAAAAGCAAAACATATTTCAATTCATGTCACACTTGGACTACAAAGTCAAATCACATTTTCATGTTATAATCCATGCATAGCAATAACTCACCAAAACTTATACATATTGGTGTAAACACCTGAAGTTGCTCAAAGAGCCATGTCATAGATATTTTTTATCACAAGCTTGTCATATTCATACTTGTTCAAAATCATAATCATAGTCAAGTTTGGGTTTAACCCACATCATATACTTCATAAAAACCAATGCTCATATATGCAAGTGTCATGAATGATTATGGAATAGCATGGGAAAATTAGAATTCATAAGCTAAAACTCATAATAGGAAGAATCCATATTAAAATCATAGTTAAATCAACAATTAAAACTCAAATAACATTACTCATGCATAGATTCAAAGCGTAAAGTGACATGCATAATTGGACCTTCATAATATCAATGCACTTCATCATAATTGGGCATAAATCACTTTATAATCAACAATTAAACACTTCCGATACTTTAATTTAATCAAATCATAAACAATCTAAAAGACCCATTATCAATTGAAGCTTGAAATTCGTAATTTAAAGTGTAGAAAGCTTTTAGGTCTTCAAGGTTGAAAGTGGATCATGAATCAATCCCACATACCTCAGTTAATTTAGAAGAATCAAGAAGAAATTGATTGGAGAAGAAGAACTTTCTTAAGCTCCAAGCTAAATCTCCAATGGCACCCTTGAGAGGAGTTTTTAGAAGAGAGGATATGAATATTATAAGTGTAATGAATTGAATGAGAATAGAGGAGTATTATTCAATTCAGATATTTAAGAGGGCTTAGAAAGTGTAAAACGACCTTCGAAAATAACTGAAATTACAAATAAACCATTAATGAAATGATCAGGAAAAAGTTTTCAAGTGAAAGGTCACCACGGGTCGTGGTGCTTCCCTTGGCCAAAAATCCAGACAAGGTCGACTCCACTAAAGGCCACATGATACATCTCAAGGCACATGGGTCATTTCAACCTTCCATTTCAATGACGAAAGTTTTGAGGTGGTAATTTCACACTTAGAACCATATTTTGGGAAGGAATCACCACTATAGTACCTCACCACGAATCGTGGGCGGTCCAACAACATGTTTGGGATATCCTGGTGGCCTGCCTTAGCCAAAAACACAAAGGAACATGGCACAACCCTACATAGATTATCTTTACAAAAATGGACATAATATCTCTATCCGAACTCAAAATTAAGTGAAACTTGATGCGTTGCAAAGCTAACTCAAATAGATTCAATTTGATAGGTCGTAGACAATCCAGTTCATCTTAGGATACAAGATATGACCATTTAAAGTCAACCCTTCCATCAATTCTTATGAAAAGTTTAGCCAATGGAATTCCTTTGAACATGGCTTGACGAAGGAGACCCATGATGACAATAAACCACAAAAAATAAGCTTGAAATCAATGTACTTCACATAGATAAGGTTTTCCAAAGCTCAGGTCCTTAAACTCACACTATGGGGATGATAGGGGATTAGGAATTCCATCACATGTCATCATCATATAATAACAAATACAAGGGATAGGGACTAAAGGAAGTCATAAATAATACATAAGCACCATAGGAGTCAAGCTCATCTGTAACAACCCGAAAATTTTCTAAATCTACTTATGGTTGGCATTATAGGATGTAATACAAGCCATTTATGAGTTTTGGTGGCAACGGTTTGAGTTTAAGTGGTCGAATGCAAATTGGGCTAGTTAGGGGCCTAGAGGGACAGTTTGGACAGTCAACTTCAAACAATCATAACTTTTGATGTGGGATGAACCATGTGAGCTACAATGTACAAAATTGAATATCTTTGAGTTAGCTTTGCAAAACAAGTAGTTTCTCTAAATTTGGATATCGGATGAGGGAGACATGGCCCAAAGAGTGAGACAATCTGAAATTCGGAAGACATTGGAGATAGGCCCTGAAATTGGCCCAAGGCATGTGAGACGGACCGTGAGACTTTGCACGGTCCATGAAGTGTTACTTCAAGTGGTCCAGAGAGAATGGGGTGGCCAGGACCCACCCAAAAAATTAAGTTAAGGTCCACGGTCCGTGAGACCTCAAACGGACCATTTGGTGGTCCGTCAAGTTGGGCAGAAGCTTGGCCGAAGATGTGAGGCTAAGGCAAGGTTCACAGAGTAGGTGTATTGACCTAGGTTCATATTAGTATTTTCAAGATCGATTCGAGCTTGCTAGCGATTAGATGTAAGTGATTTAAGGCAAGGGCCTCATTTTTGGGCTGTTTTGGGGCCTCTGTTTAGACTGCTGCGACTTTGCGATACCGTAACTTTTAGCAAACGATGAACTGTGTGGGACACTTTATATCAAATGAAATCTCCTTGAGTTAGCTTCGCAACGCAACTGGTTTCACTCAATTAGGAGCTCAGATGAGCAAGTTATGATCATTTTCGTGAGACTACACGAAACTAGAAATTTGCCTAGGAAAGTTACAAGTCATGTATCACGGACCATTAAATGGTCCGTGAGACTGTTGA
>JBCEWC010010977.1:0-17136 GCA_038996855.1 Solanum aculeatissimum
GAGAGAGTGTAGGGGAGTTCTAATGGATGAAATAGGGTTTGGGGGATGATTAAGGGGCTTAGGATACCTTAAGGGACCAAACGGGGGCTTAGGGAAAGGTTAAATTATGAAAATACTATTAATAAACTGGAACATTTCACTAAACACAACACCCAAACGGCTGCTACAGTGCCGTCAAATGGTCACATGGTCCGTTTAAGTGACTGTTTGGATGCACTTAGCCAAATTTCCAACTCCGAGCCAAAAAGAGCTCACTGGAACACTTCACGAAACTGTTCACGGGCCGTCAACAGTCTCACGGACCGTTTACCATGCCGTCAAGATGAACTTAGCCAAATCTACGCGCGAACACTCGGAGGACTTTCTGTTACACTTCACGAACCACTAAATGGTCCGTTCAACTTGTGACGGGCCGTTTAACCCACCTTAAAACCTCACTTAAACTCAAAAATCATGCCCAAGCCTTGGCCTAACCACTGTCCAACTTCACGGGACAGTGGACGGCTCGTTAAGTGTCAAACGGCCCGTTAAAGGTCCCGTCAATCTACACTTGGCTTAGGGGTAGTTCCAAGCCACCCCAAGCTCACTGGAACATCACACAAGACACTAGACGGACCATTCAAAGTTTAACGGTCCGTGCAAATGTACTTGGCCATTTTTCTGAGCCTATCTCCAATGGGTTCTGAATTTTAGACAGTCTCACTGTTTGGGCCATATCTCCCTCGTACGATATCCAAATTGAGTGAAACTACTTTTGTTGCAAATATAACTCAATGAGCTTAAATTTGATATGTGTTATCTTACATGGTTCATCCCACATCAAAGGTTATGACTATTTTAAGTTGACTGTCCAAACTGTCCCTCTAGGCCACTTTCTAGCCCAATTTGCATTCGGCTACTTAAACTCAACCCGAGGCTACCAAAACTCAACCATGACTTGTAGTACATCCTATAATGCCAATCATAAGTAGATTTTGAAAATTTTTGGGTTGTTACAGAATGTCCACCCTCTACATGACTGGTAGATTCTTTGCCTGTAGGAGCGTGTACTTAGGGTGCAGTACCCTCACTCTCTCAAACTCGTGAGCTAGCCGTATCTCCTCATCCTACCTTGATCTTGTGCGGGCAATCTCTAACTCTTGCTGCTCTGTTAGGCCTTTCTCAAAATACACAACATCAACATCATCCGTACGGGGTCTCTCCTCGAGATAAGGTAGTGACGGATCCTCTGGAATGAACAAGTCGACCACAACTTTAATTGGAATAGTCACTCATTGTGCTTAGGCTCTGCTGGACCAGCCTCTTGAAAGCGTCTATGTGGGCATCCACGGGAGTGAGTCTCTCCTGGATAACAACAATCATGTATCCTTGCATACGACTCTTGGCCTCAAAAACCACCTTGCAGACCTAGGGCCTCAACTACTACAACAACTGAGCCATCTGCGACTTAGTGCGGGCCTATCGCTTCCCCAAGGCCTAAAGTGATGCCATAGACATGGAAGCCATGCCTACGAGTGCCAGAGTAGGTGTCGTGGCTGCTGGGCAGAAGTATCAGTAGTGGGCTCCCTCTCTACATCTATATTAGCCTGTGGAGGCCCCTCAGTGGTCAGTGTAGTAGTAGTAGTGGTGGAAGGCTTAGGCGATGACACTGGGAAGAAAATCTCAGGTATAAGTGGTGGTGGTCTCAGTGCCCACCAAAGTGAAGCAGGATTATCATCTGCCTTGATAAGGCTGGCATCAAATGTTCTCTGAACCTCCACCTTCACGCCCATGTGGTGAAGGATATCTACCCCCACTGCTAGACATAATCGGTAGATAAGGCTGGGGAAAGGGATAGTCGTGGACCTCTTTACGGCTGCCTCATGAATCTACTCTAAAATCAGCATGGCCCAATCAATGTTGTAGCTAGCCATACTAACTACCAATACAACTCGATCTGGTATCAAAGTGTTATCTTCTAAAGTCGACCAAATCCGTGAACGAAATACTGCCCACCAGAACTTGGCGAGGAAGTTAAGGGAAGTCTTTACCATTGGCTTCGCTAATGTGGTCAACCATGCGGGGCTGGGTCCCTCTGCTACAATATAATCAATGACCTATCTTATTAACGAAGCTCTGCTGTTTGGGTCCCTCATCACACCCAAGTCACGAGTCTTCCCCACTCTCTTGTCAAACTCTAGTGTAGATCTCGGGGCAATGTATTAAGGTCCAAAAAGCATCCGATAGATGGTCTCTTCAGAGATGTCCACCCACTGTCCTCTCACCATAACATCTATCAGTCTGGGCTAGGAAAAAGGCTTCTTCCCCTTGGGAAGAGTGCTGAGAATAGTAGATGTGTAGGTGGAGAAGAACTCATGTACCATCACTAGTGAGTACCTCCCGGAGGGCTCTGCCAGCCACTGGATCCTGTAACATGTAATGGTGTCCTCGAGCCCTGGATACTATCGAGTTTTTTTGTGATGACTTGTGGCTCCTCGAATATGGAACGAGCAGGCCAACCTCACTCATTCCTTTGAATATCCTCTACAAATATTTCCTGCATGCCCTCCATGCACCACTTGCTATCTCGTACATCTGGTCATGGGGCTGGTGCCGGAGGGGCTGAAGAAGAGGCGGAGACTAATCCCTCCTTGGATCCTGAACCGGACCCCCTCTCGGAGGAGGTCATCTGAATATTGCTGCTGGCCCATTCACCTCCTTATTCAGATTAGAGAGGTCAAACCGCTATGGCCTAGGACTAGGCCTGTCTAGTGGTGGGCCGAGTCTGACGTCACTTGATGTCTGAATCAAGCTGGACATCAAGCTCCTTTACTCAGCCACTCATCTCAGGAGCCTCTTAATCTATAGGCTTGTCCCATAGGTGGTTAATCTCACCCCTTCTTTGTCAGGGAACCATAGTACCTGCAAATCACACCTTCATACACTTGTTAGTTTAATGAATTATAATTAAAAGGAAAAATCATAACTTGACTGGGATAATATGGGTCTACAAGTGACATTTCACGGGTCATAGAAGGATCTATAAGCCGAAAAAGGGCTCTCATGGATATTGTGTTTAGATTTTTGAGTTATTGGAATTGCATCTATGAGACCAGGTATGAATCGTAAAATATTCCATAGGTCATGAACTGAGTCGTAGAAGTGATTCCAGATCAGGTTTTTACAAGTGGAACTCTACGAGAACTATCTACGAGTTGTGGAAAGTCTATGACTCATTGAAGGTCTCGTCTGATGGCATCTAACAAATTTTAGGTTCTAGAAATCTCTATGAGGGGTAAGTATGACTCGTGGAATGCTCCACGAGCCGTAAAAAACCCTCATGGGTTCACTTCCAGATTTTAAATTTCCCAAGTCCATCACACGAGTCTCATGATAACCATTTTTTACTTATTTAAACAGCATCAAAACAGTATGCACACACACCCCACATGATTTACCACAACCTACCTATCACCCACATCAATTATATTCAAAACAACCCCATCGATAATGATTTAGCATGAAATCCTAATAGTCTGACCCTAGTTCAAAAGATTTAGCTACAACAACAATTTCAAGCAACCACATGACATGTTTTCAATCAATTCGATTCATTTTGATGGCATACACATCATTCAAACATAAAATTTGCTACCCAAACATTTTTCGGTCACTGAAAAATGGTAAGGGTGCTAGAGTTTGGGGTCGGACCGATGTGGGGAAGGAGGGTTTAGGGTTAATTGTGGAAATAAGTGTGAAAATGGGGTCAAATTAATTTTGACCCCGTATATAAGCTTACTGGGTCGTTTTTAAAAATGACTGGGCCTGGCTTCATGAAACCCCGATTATGGATCGTGGAATATTCTATGACTCATAGATCGTGGTCTTTTGTGAGCCTGGAACCCTAACTGCAGACCTATAATCTATGATACCTTGTACGAGTCATGTAATAAAACATGACCTATAAGAAGGTTTCGTAGAATACATTCGACACTTAAGTCAGAAATTGGAAAACTTACTTGGGATCCATGAGCCCCATTCACAAATCATATTTTAATCTATGGATCACAAAGTTGGCTCGTGGACTGGAGTGCACAAAGTTTTGCTTACTGGAAAGTTCTACGAGCTGGTATACGAGTCATACAATGAAGTACAACTCGTATAATCAGTCATAGAATCTCCTTTTCAACCCAAAATAGTTGGCTTGGTCTCACACCTATAGAACCTATATAGACACACTGTTACCCTATATACCACCAGTCCAAAGTCCACATATTACAATCAAATTTCTGAAAAATAAAATCTACCTAACAATCTAAGAACTAAAAATCAAATAAAACTACCCTATTACATCAAATAACTTGGGTTGGCTCCCAAGAAGTGCCTAATTTATTATTGTGACATAACGTGGAAGTATTGATTACTTAGACTTCATCAATCACCCACACTTCCATCTTTTGATCGTCTAGCCTCTTCATTGACTAACATATGTTGAAGATAACTTCTTCGTCATTCAATCTGAACTTGAGTTGGCAAGATTCCATGTCCACTAGGACTCGCCCAGTGGCTAGGAAAGGCTTTCCCAAGATGATTAGGACTTCGAAGTTGACCTCATAGTCTAGGATCACAATGTCTGTAGGAAATATGATTTTGTCCACTTTTACAAGGACATCATACAGTATCCCCACAGGCTTCTTCACCGTGCGGTCAACCATCAACAGTCTTATGCTAATTGGGGTAGGGGCTGCCAAACCAAGTTTCTTGAAAATCACAAGGGGCATCAAATTTATGTTGGCACCGAGATCACACAATGCCCTAGCGAACTTCACATCACCTATGGTGTAGGGAATGATAAATGCTCATGGGTTTTATTGTTTTTTCACCAAGGACCTAGTTAAAATCGCACTGCAGTGTTAGAGCTCTTGTGAGAGCTCCTGACTCACAGTACACTTCTTTGTAACCAGATCCTTCATAAACTTCATATACCCAGACATGTTCTCTAATGCCTCAATCAATGGGATGTTTATAGTGAGCTGCTTCAACATTTAGAGACAATGTTTGAACTTACCTTCCCCCTCTTTTTTCTTTAGTCTTTAGGGGAAGAGAGGATGAGGATGAGGAATCGGTCTCAACTATTTTGGAGCTACATCGCTTTTCTCATTCTCAACCCGATCATCTCTGATCTTAGTCTGCCTATTCACAACACTCTCATCACAGACATCACCATCATCCAATGGGATTGGGGGATCAATGGTCTGCTTCCCACTGTGAGTTGTGATTGCCATACACTGCTCCTCATTTTTAGGATTTTGCGTTGTGTTACTAGGCAGCGTACCTTTCTGGCATTGGTTTAACTAAGTCGGTATCTAGATAGACTATTGCTCTAACTACTTAATTTCCACAGAGTGAGACTCGATCTTCTGATTAATGCTGGAGTTGTTAGACTTCATCCCCTTTAGTGTCTCATCCTCTGCATCAACTTTCTTCAACAACCGGTCAAACATCTCTTCAATGCGAGAGGAACCAACTCTAGAATCCAATTATGCGGTGGAATGTATGGACCACTTTTGAAGCCATCTTTGTGACCCTACTCAGCATATCTGTCCAGAATATAATAACCTCCTCTGTTGTTGTCTCTGAAGGCGTCTTCTCTCCCAAAGTTTTGACCTTGGTTCCCCTGACCTTGGCGCCAATAGTCCTGATTGGACCCTTAGGGGTTGGTCCAGAAAACCGCCATCTGATCAGCAACAAAACACGTTTCCTCCTTATAATAAGGCTCCTCGTACGTGGGAGCACATAAACGTTGATGAGTTATAACATTTACTCATTCCAGATTCTGCTTCATCACGTGCTCTATATTAGTATTAATCCACAAAAGTTCCTACATCACTTCCTCACTAGACTGTGTTTGCACTGGACTGGTACTAACAGAGAATGAACTCCTTATAGTAGATTTTTCCCTCATACCCCATGCACGATTTGTTTTGACCACCCTCTCAAGTCTCTAAGAAACCTCCTAGAATGACAATTTATAAATGAGCCCCCATAATAGTATCAACAACTGCTTGTCCATTTTCGTCAAGGGCTTTATAGAAAATCTCAGCTAGGGCTTCATCAACAATCTTGTGGTCAGGGACACATATCAGGCACTTAGTGAACCTTTTCCGCGTAGCATCGATTGAATCACCAGGTATCTGCTTGAAGTTGTTAATCTCAAACTTCAACTTTAGCTTTTTCAAGATGGGAAAGAACCTCTCCAAAAAGGCTATCTGTAATTCTGTCCAACTGGTGATCGAACTCTGTGGGAGCTAAAATAACTATTACATTGCATTAATTGTAGGAGAAAGTGGGAAAACACAGAGCCCGATGACATCCATGGACAAATTTTGGTTCCCCATCATGCTCTTACAGACAAGCACAATGTTGTGTAGATGGTTATATGGATCCTTTGATGGTAGGCCCGCAAATAACCCGTAATTCTGCAGTATTTGGAGCAATCCACTCGAAATGATGAACTTTGTGTCATCTGGAAGTGGGGGTAACGTAATAGCTCCCGTAACTTCCATCGCCATAGGATCAAGCCAATATTGGTTCCATTGATTTGCTATGGCTTGCAAACCCTTTGTGTGGCGGAGGTTGATCGTTAGCTCTGTTATTCGGGTTAAGAGTTGTGTTTACTGCCTCATTTTTAGCATTTTTTACGTTGTACTGGGTCATCCTCCTTAGTGTTCTTTAGATCTCTTGATCAAATAGAGTCAAGGGATTGCCTCGGCTCTGAGTATTGTGCATACACTACACCTGCACACAAAAGCAAAAACAAGAAAATGTAAATTTAGAGAAATAAAGATTAATCTCCTAAAATTACTTGAATTAACCAAGTGTAGCCATATTCCCCAGTAACAACACCAATATTCTTGATGTCGCTCAAGCCATACCTCCTTTTTAAGGTAAAGCGGTTGCTGTCGAGAAATTAATCTAACCAAGGCTAGGGTCGATCCCTCAGGAAATATGGTAGACTCAAGAATTAATTTAATGTATGTTGGGAATAATAAACCTACTTATCTCCCAAGAAAAGGGGGTTTGTAAAGTAAAATTAATTAAACTAGATGAATGCAGGTGATGAAAAATCAGTAGAAGAGCTAACTAGGGTGATGTGTTCCCTATGAATCCCTAACTTGGTATTATCAGATAAATGAAACCTTTTCTAGTGTATAGGTGTAGGATAGTAAGTTAGGTTCACTTAAACCTTTGATCCAGCGAATAGTTAAATTTCATCCCGAAACTTGATCTGTCTCCATGATGTGGCATTACTAACCCTTACGTTTTTCCCAGTACAACCTTCCCTCGATCTGGTTCGGTTGATTAGACGAGAACATCTCAATCGAATCCTGTTAATTACCCCTTTTTCCTATTCATTACTTCCTTGATCCGACAAGTACACTAGGCGAGTTCTAACGTAGGCCTCCATTAAAAAATAGTTAAAGTGAAGAGGATTAATTAATACAATCTAACACACCTTCCAGGAATTACACAATATTCGATTTTACCTTGGTAGTTCCTCATGGTTCCCACAACTCTAGTTGTGGATTTAGCTATGCATGATTAGTATAGATGCAAAAAATATGAAGTAGAGTAACATAATTGAGCACTTACAAGATGAATTAAGAATATAAAATCCAACTCTTCAATTAGAATCACAAGGTTGAATAAAGAACACACACTAATGTTTTTCCTCTCAAAATATGCTAAATCCTAAGTGTATCCTCTAAAACCTTGTTCAAACTTCGTGACTGCTAGGAGCTCTTTGAAAACTAATCAAAAAATCTGTTTGTAAAGTGTGAAATACAAAAGCAAAATGAAATAGGAAAACTGTGTCGACGCCATCTACGGACAGGTTCACGACTCGTGCTTCTCTATACGGTTTGTACATCAGGGTTTCATGGATTACAACTGAAATATGGAGGTTACTTCTACAATACCTTTCCACGGGCCATGTAAGATTTTACGACCCATGAGGGGTTTCATTTGATGACTTTTTAGAGCTTCTCCTTTTTTTGATCCTCAGGGCACGAACATATTCTACGACACGTGGATCAATCTATGACTCGTCTGCTTCCCTCGTAGAGTTTAACTTAGAGATTCGCCCTTCACTGGAATTTGATACGAGATCCCATCTACGACTCATGAACCTTTCCATGACCTGTAAAGAGTTCTATGGTTCATCAAATTCGACTGTTTCAACCCACTTTGTCCAAAAATCATGCAAACACTAAAATCCTGCAAAACAAACACAAAACACAATCAAACCTACTAACATCACTTTGAGAACACACAAAATTCTAAGTTTTAAGCGTCAAAAGTATTGCATTTTGGCAGCACATCAGTCCTACATACCTCAAGTGAGAATCGTTAAAGTTGAAGAAGAAATTAGGAAATCCTTAAGCCAAACCTTCAAACTGTAAATTCAATGGAGAGAATCCTTAGAGAGAGAAATTTTGGAACCTTGGGAGAGATTTTGAGAGTGAATGAGATAGAATAAATTAGGAATAGGTTTTATAGGAAATAGGTTGGTTAAGTTAGTTAGAAGGGTTCAAAATGACATAGTTTAGGTGTTAAACGGATTAGAAATTATAAAAAAGCTCTTCATTAAAAACTGCCAAAGCCATTCATGAGACCCCATTCACGGGCCGTAAACCCATCCACGAGTCATGCTTTGCCTTCGTGGAATGTGTGACATAAAAGTTTAGCTACTAAAAATTGCATCTTGAAACCACAAAACCTTATCCACGGTCCGTAGTTCCTTTTACGAGATGTAATAATCCTTCGTAGACGGACCTCCAGACTTAGAAAATTTTCCCATTCACAGGGTCCCTTTTACGAAACAGTTGATGAGTTGTGGTTCCAGTCACGACCTATCTTGTTGCTCATGGAATGAATTCTGGTAACTCAAGTATCTTCTAACTTTCTGGGCTCAGGTCCATGAGACCTTTCTATGACCCATGGTCCAATCTACGATTCGTAGATTGGTTTGTGAAATCTGCCAGTCTCAAAATTTCACAACTTCTCATTTTCCAAGCCTTTCAACATGCAGGGTGTTACAATATCTCCCCCTTTGGATCATTTGTCCTTGAATGAGACAGAAGCAAGCTTGAGTAGGATAGAAACACAACCATCAACCCAACATGATGCAAAAATGCAACATAAACATCATTTCATAAAATCATCAAACTCATGCATCAAATATCATTCAAACATAGTATCATGATCATGCATGCATGCAATATGGTAAGGAAACACATATTCGTGCGAACAAGGAGGAATAGATCATATTAGTTGCCTTAGGATTGAATAGGAGGAAAGAGGTAAGAATATCAGTTCATCGATCATGTCCGCCTCAGCTTCCCAAGTAACATTCTCAACTTGTTGGTCTCTCCATAACACTTTGACAGATGCAATTTCTTTATTCCTCAATCTCTTCATTGCCGGTCCAAAACCTCAACTAGTACTTCTTCATACATCAAATCCTCCTCAATAGTTACATCCTTCAATGGATCAATAAAATTAGGATCACCCATGCATTTTCTCAACATGGACATATGAAACACCGGATGAACCACACCTAAATCCATAGGCAAATCTAGCTCACAAGCTACTTTTCAAATTCTCTTGACAATCTCATAAGGTCCCACATATCTAGGACTCAATTTGCCTTTTTTTTCCAAAATGCATTACACCTTTCATACGTGAAACCTTCAAATACACCTAATCACCTTCCTTAAACTGAAGATCCCTCCTTGTAATATCAGTATATGACTTTTGACGACTTTGGGCAACCTTCAACCTCTATGACTTTACCTTCTCCATAGCATCAAGTATCAAATCCATTCCAATCAAGGATATCTCTCAAACTTCAAACTATCCCACCGATGACCTACAGCGTCTACCATACAATTCTTCAAACGACTCCATCTCAATACTCAATTGAAAACTATTGTTATAAGCAAATTCAATAAGAGGTAAGTGATCATCCCAAAAATCAAGTACACATGCCCTTAAAATATCTTCTAACATTTAGATTATCCTTTTAACTTGTCCATTTATTTGAGGATGAAATGCAGTACTTAGCTTCATCTTTGTACCAAGACCTTTTTGGAAAGACCTCAAAAAATGAGAAGTAAATTGAGCTACACAATCTAATATTATAGATAATAGTACCCCATGCAACCTTACCAATTCTTGGATGTAGTCGTTAGCATAATCTTCGGCACCATAAGAAGTCTTTACCATTAAAAAGTGGCTTATTTTCGTCATTCTATCAACAACCACCCAAATTGAGTCAAATATCTTTCTAGTCTTTGGCAAACCCATAATGAAGTCCATATTCACTTCCTCCCATTTCCAATAGGTATCTCAATATCTTGGGCCAAACCACCCAGTCTTTGGTGTTCTACCTTCACTTGTTGATAATTTACGCACCCCATCAAACACTTTGCTATGTCTTTCTTCATGTCATTCCACCAATACACTTCTCTAAAATCTCTATACATTCTGGTGGATTTCGGATGAATAAAATACTTAGAATTATGAGCCTCATCAAGTATCTTCTCTCTTAGACCATCCACATTAGGAACACACAACCACCCTTGATAACGAAACACTCTATCTTCCCCTTGTGAGAAGACCTCTACCTTCTTATCAACCATCAACTTCTTCAATTCAACTAATCTAGGATCCATGTCTTGCTTTGCTTTAAAGTCCACTATCAAAGATGATTCTGCCCCATTTTGTACAAGTACACCACTCTTGCTCAAACCATTCAACCTTACACCCAAACGAGTCAAACAATGCACTTCTTTAACTATCTCTTTCTTCTATACTCAACATGTGCAATGCTGCCCATGGATATTCTATTCAATGCATCGGCTATAACACTAGTCTTTCTGAGATGATACATCACACTCATGTCATAATTCTTTAGAGGCTCCAACCACCTCATTTGCCTTAGGTTCAAATCCTTTAGCTAAACACATATTGCAAATTTTTGTGATTGGTGAATGTATCAACATGCACCCCATTGAGATAATTTTATCAAATCTTCAATGCAAATACCACGACCAATAATTCGAGATCTTAAGTCGGATAATTCCTTACATGCACTTTCGATTGCCTTGAGGCATAGGAGATGACTTTTCCATGTTGCATCAACACTCAATCCGAGTCGATATGTGAGGCATAACAGTACACAACAAAACCATCTGGACCTTCAGGCAATGTCAAAATAGGAGCCGAAGTAAGATAATCTTTCAACAGTTGGAAACGTTTCTCACATTCGTCGGACCATTGAAATTTCATCTTCTTTTAGGTCAACTTAGTCAAATGAGAGGCAATGGAACAAAATCCTTCAACAAATCTCTGATAATATCCAGCCAAACCCAAAAATCCTTAAATATCGAATGGAGACAAAGGTCTAGGCCAATTCTTTATCACCTCGATCTTCTTTGGATCAACTTTAATACCATCACTTGAAATAATGTGGCCAAGAAAAGCCACCAACCTTATCCAAAACTCACACTTACTACACTTGGCAAAAAGTTGCCTAATCTCAATGTTTGCAACACAATCCTCAAATGATCCTCATGATCCTTTACATCCCGTGAATAAATCAATATGTCATATATGAACACAACCACAAATATATCTAAATATGGTTTGAAGATTATATTCATCAAATCCATAAAAGCGCCAGGGGTATTTTTTAGTTGAAATGACATAACCAAAAATTCAAAATGACCATATAGAGTTCTAAATGTCATCTTAGGAATGTCATCCTTCTTCACGCTCAATTGGTGATACCCTGACTGAAGATCAATCTTTCAGAAATAGTTCACACCTTGTAGTTAATCAAATAGGTCATCAATCCTAAAAAAAGATACTTGTTTTTAATAGTCACCTTATCTAATTGTCGATAATCCACACACATCCAAAGTGAACCATCCTTTTTCCTCACAAAAAATATGGTAGAACCCCATAGAGACACACTAGGCCTTATGAACCTTTTATCAAGCAAGTCTCTTAATTGTTCTATTCTTTCAGCTTCACCAGGACCATTTGATATGGAGGTATAGAAATAGGTTGAGTGTTGGGTAAAAGATTAATGTCATAGCCAATTTCTCTTATGGGAGGAATATCAGGCAAATCATCGGGGAACTCATTAACTATAGGAACCGAATAAAGAGTAGGAACATTGGACTCAACATCCATGACTCGAACAACATGATATATACAATCTTTGGAAATTATTTTCATAGCCTTTACATGATATGCTGCTACAATTCAGCACTTTAATGCTTGAAACTTAGGATTTTATGAATTCTCAAAGCGATGTTAGTATATTTAATATTTGTTTATGTTTATTTTGCATATTTTCAATGTTGGCTTTATTTTGGGCTTGAAGTGCAAAATTGCAGAGTTTTTGGTAGTTTACGAGACCCTTTATGGGTCATGGATCATGGCATGAGGCATAGATGAGTTTTCTTTTGATGTTCCAGTACTGGGGTGAAAAGTGAGTCACACTCTATGAGAGAGGACCACGAGTCGTAGACCATAGTATGAGCCGTAGAGTGTGGTCGTGAAGTGAAGATCAGAAATTGAAGAGTTGCTGAAAGTGGCTCAGACGAAACCTTTCACGGGTCGTGAGATCCTACACGGCCCGTGGAATGGTTTATTTAAAGGTGCCAGTAGGATGCAACTATATTCCATGAGACCTCGATCCACGAGCCGTGAACTGCTACATGGGCCATAAAAGCTTCTCGTAAAATAATGCCGACACAATTATCCTATTTTGTTTTGACTTTGTATTTTAAATACTATAAATAGATTTTTAGGGTTTTTAATAGATGTACAACAATAGATAGACAGAGAGATACGACAAAGAGAGTAGAGAAGTTGTGAACATTGTTTTGTTATTTTATTTACAATCGTTTGATTCAAGTTTGCAATTACTTTGACAAGTTGGATTTATGTTCATCTATTCTTGTGTGTAAGTATTTTAATTATGTCATCTTCTTGCATAATTTTTGAAAACGCCTCAAGAATGCGTGGCTAAATCCACAACTAGGGTTGTGGGAACCATGATGAATTAACTAATATAAAAATGGATAACTTACAAATTCTTGGATAGTACTAGGATGTATTAATTAATCTCTTCATTTTAATTGCTTTTTAACAAGTGGACAGCGTTAGAACTAGCCTAGTTTCACTTGCCGAATCAAGGAAGTGAGTAATAGGAAAAGAGTTAATTAACAAGAGTTGATCGATTTTTCTCAACTAATCAATCTAACTAAATTAAGTAAGATTGTACTAGTATAAAGTAAGGGTTAGTAAAGAGATATCACAAAGACCGATCAAGTAATGTGATGAAATTCACCTGTCCACCGGATTAAGTGTTTAGGAGAACATAGCTTACTATCCTGCACCTACACACCAGAAAAGAGTCGCAAGTATCTACAAGCACTTAGTTAGGAATCCATGGGGAGCACATAGCCCTAGTTCGCTTTTCTCTTGATTTCAAACACGTGCATTTTTAGTTTAGAATTTACTTTTACTTAGAAAACCCCCTTCTTTGTATTTATTTTCCTATTTTCTAGGAGATAGTAGGGTTAATCGATTCACTTTATAAGTTGTGCTAATCCGGAGTCTATCATATTCCTTGTGGGAATGATCCTAACCATTGTTAGGTTAAATACTTGATTACGACCGCTTCAACCTCTAAGTAAAGGTGTGTGCTAAGCATTATCATCAGAGTCCAACATTACATAAGAAACAAACTTACCCTTGAACACTGAATAAATTTCCTTCCACTCAAGGATGGACTCATTAGGAACTTGAAATGTGACCCTACGGGTTCTACAGTCAATAAAAGCATAAGATGTATATAACTAATCTATACCAAGAATAACATCAACATCGGTCATATCTAATTCAATAAATCACATGGGAAGACTTTATTCAAGATCAACACGGGATAATTTCTATAGACTTTCTTTGTTAGGATTGACTCACCAATTGGAGTATAAACCAAATAAGGTTCTAATAACACTTTCAGAGACGCATCGAACTTTGTGGTAAGGTAACGAGTAACAAAACACATATTAGCACCGGGGTCAAGAAAAACATACACAACTTGATCAAAGACTCTTAACATACTGGTAACCATATTGGGAGACTCCTCAACCTCTTGAACAACATGAAAAGCATAGAATCAATTACTACGTGGACTATCTCCTTGAGCTGGGGCACCTTGTTGCATTTTCTCTTTGAACCATTTAACCTTGTGGAAGCTCTTCCTTACCTTTATTAGTCACATGAGGACACTCAAAAATCTTGTGCCCCAGCTTTCCACAAACAAATCAAGCCCCCATTCCTCTCAAGCAATCACCAACATGGTTCCTTCTATACTTAGGAAACCTAAGAGGAATAACACCACCCTTTACCACATCACCTTGAGCCTTAGGGTTAAACATCCTTTCTTTGTCAAAACTATAAGAAACACCTTTAGACGACCCTTGGCCTTGTTGGAAACGACCACCACCGAACTTAGCATGTGACAATCCACCATCAAAATGAGCCCTTTTTGTCTCTTCATCCTCATCTTTTGAAGCATACCGCTTTCTACTTGTTCGGCATATGTGATGAGCCTAGAAATATCTATCTTCTTAATGAGAATCATGGCTTTACATTCCATCTTGACCAAGTCAGACACACCCAAGGTGAACTTATTCATGCGGGCCCTAGAGTCTGCCACCAAAGAAGGAGCGTACTTGGATAATTTTGTGAACTTGTGGGCATACTCCCTCACACGCATGCCATCTTACCTCAAATTCATGAACTCCATCACTTTAGCTTCTCTTAGTTCAAGTGGGAAGAAACACCTCTCCTTTCATTTATATATATGTGATAAACAATATCAATATCTCACTGTTTTCTCATTCTCTTTTGTTTTTAATTGGGGATAATAATTAATTAAATAGTGCAATCAATAGTTTTCTTTTAAAAAATGGCAACTAAAATTTTCTAGTACTATTTCGAAAATAGTACCTTGCTAATGGGGTCAAATCTAGTTGCTTTTCATTCTTAAGATATTCTACAACAAAGCTTATCCAATTAACATACCAACTCCAAAAAACTGTCTTTGGTATGGATATATTTTTTCAATATTTATAATAATCTATTTATTAACTCTTAATTCAAAATGACTTGTTCATGCGAGCAATAAAGATTGAATTTTCTAATTCAAATATGCATTTAATGTGTCTTTTACTGCACTAATTAATATTTATACATTTTAATTAACTTCAGCATTTTGCGCTCATTCAAATTTTGAAGGTAAAATTCTCTCTATTACGGCACACCACACTTTTTGTAGCACTAAGAGTGAATTTGAAAAACATAAAAATACTTTTTATTTTTTTTCTAAATCAGATATTTCAAACAAATTCAATTTGTTGATATTCCAGAGTCAAAAAAGTATTCCAGTTGCATTTATCGAATATTTAGTTAGCTTTATTAATTCATAATCAACTTGGGGGGATAAAACATGAAATAATATGTAACTAGGCTTGATTTAATTAATGACCTATTTATGAATATTTTTTTAATCTTATTTAATTTGTTGGTTTTTATGCCATCATTAGAAATAGTGGACCAATTAAATTCCCTAAGATCAGTTTAACTTGTTCTGATAGTTGCATGGATTGTGGTTCTTGGAAATTCTAACTATAATAGTTTATTTGGATATGTGATTTGATCAACTTATGGTTTGACTAAAGATAATTTACGTACCTTAATATTGCGCGTATCGTTGGAGATTATTTTGTTCATGCAAAAGTTTTAGAATTTAAATAGTATTAAATAAATATTTTTTGAAAAAAAATACCCAATCTGTCACGACCCGGATAGGGGCCTAGATGTGACATGGCGAAGGAGAACCCGAAAGTCCTCGATCAAGCCATCATAGCATCATCACATACATCATCGATTCGGAAGCGCAGAAGCTAAACATATAACACATAAGCTCTAAGGGAATCGGGGCTTTGGACTCAAGCTATGGGGATGTTGTTGAGAATGGGATAAGCATGGATTCACATAGCACATAACAATTATCTCTAAGGGGACGGGTAAGTAGGATTTAAGCTATGGGAGCACACCGGGATTATGGGACTTTCCACATAAGCACATAGTCAATCACAATTTCCAACATTCAACTCATAAGCATAACCAATAACAATTCTCATAATCAAGGCTAATAAGCATAACTTTCATAATCATAATGTTTAACATAACAAGTCAACATACAAGAGTTTAGATTTGTCCAACAAGCCTCTACATAGATAAAGAGGGGCCTCAACATAGTTTGAGGCTCACCCTTAATACATAAGAAAAGTAAATAACATAGTAAAGCTAGGTAGATAGAAGGTGGCTATTGCCCTTGAACAAAAAGGCTCACCACCAGCAAAGTCTTCAAGGAAAATCAAGCGTCGTCCGGTAGAATGTATAAGTCGTCTTCGGTCCCTACATGGTTAGAACATGTAGACAAAGAATATGGGTTAGCACATAATATGTACAAATTATGCGGGCATGCAATGCATATGACAATATAGCATGACCAAGCAACATGATAAGGGGACAAGTGGTACAAAAAGAATACATGTAGCCAAAGGATAATATAATAATATGCTATGCCATGATGCATGAGATGCAATCCTATGATCATAATATAGCGGGGATGTAACCTCAACCGACAACAGAAAAAACCAGAGCAAGCTACTACCTGGATCCGGACTACTTGCCAAGTAGTACCCTAATCACCTTTAAACAAGGGGAAACATACAAGTCATCCCATATAGGGAGAAATCCCATGTTGGCACATTGTTTGACGGAAAAGAGTATGGACCCTATGGAGATAGCCCACCCCGACTGCAATCCCTCGGTACTAAGTCTCATCCCATGAGAATACATATATATACATGCAACTTCAAATCGAGAAACTTATATTCTTTTCAAATCATGCATTATTAGTCAAAACCAAAACCATTGATCAAACCATGCTTATGCTTAGGCCAAAGGCCATCAAGAGTTTCCAAAACATTTTCATAATCA
>JBCEWC010010978.1:0-17135 GCA_038996855.1 Solanum aculeatissimum
AACCGAGGTCAAATAGTGTACAACGTATTGGAGAATCCTACCTAATTAATTAAGGAGTCGCCACCTAATTATTTTTAGGTAAATTAGGATATTTATTTTGCTAAAATTATGCTAAATTAACTCCATTTCTAAGATCTGCTACGTGATTCTAGGTAAGGGTTCTATTTTATCCTAAAGGGAAGGTGTTAAGCATCCTTCAAGATTCGTTAAAAACGATTGACCGGCCAGACTTAGATTAATTAATTAAAATAAAATAAGACGATAAAAGATTTATTTAAAGCTTGACAAAGTGTTAAAAAGATTGAAAACTTAAATCGCAAAATAATTAATTTTGCGATGATAAAAGGCTTATTCAAAAAAATGATTCATGAAAATACAATCTTTTTATTCGTTAAAAAAAATAAACAAAGTTTAATAAAATCCTAAGGCGTTTGAAATGTGTCAAAAGTGATACTTTTATTTATTTATTTATTTTCGAAATGATTGCGTAAAAAGACGATTGCATTTTTTATTTATTTATTGGAACAAGAGATTTGAAAATTTGAAAAGAAAAAGAGAAAAAAAGCACATTTTTTGCTCTTTCATTTTTATTTAGAAAAATACTAAGAATTTTTAATAAGCCAAAAAAAAAATTCAACTTTGAAATAATTTAATTGGTAAAAACTAAATTATTCATTCAAGTGATAATAACAATAAAGAGCAATTCATCATGGCTAAAATTAAACTTAATTGGTTAAAAAATGACATTTTTAAATTGCTTGTTTGCCCAAAGAAAAATCATTATTTTATTTTTTTTATTATTATGTTTTGAAAATATTTCATTTTGCATTTTAAAGCTAATTACACGAAGTCATTTAAAATTTAAAAATTCGATGTTTAATTCGTATTGTGGAGGGTAAAAATTGGGTGTCAACATCCTACATGATGTGACTCACCGGGCTCTAGCACCGGTAGTTAGATCTCAAGTAGTGTCAACTATTTCAATATCTAAGTGAAACAGATGCAATAGGAGAAGAATATATGTCAATGCCATAATATAAGTTATTATATGCAACAAGACATTAATATGAGGTATGAAATGGCCTTATCAACACAGGCTATGCCAAGCATATCCGTTAGTACCTCAGGGTCAACCATTAACCTCTTATCATCTCTATCTCATCAATAATCAAAACCATCTATCAAACCAGACTCTTTATGTGTTATATTATCACAATAGTATCTAAAAAGGTTTCAATTTATAAAATTTCATCTTAATTCATCAATGATCTCAATTTACCAAAAATTTAGCTCAATCCAATTAGCAATTCAAACAAGACTTAGTCATAACAACACAAATAGTCTAGAAGTAGTCGAGATCTCACAATTATCACATAAGCATGCTCAATGACTCAAATCCAGTCTCATAAAGGTTAGCCGAACCTACCCCAATGTTGAAACTGCACTCGAACAAGCTTTCAATCAACTCAAGTCTCCAAATGATACTCAAATCGACCAATCACAATTAAAATAAGATGTTACTCGTCAAGAGGAGCATTTTGATACCCATATAGGTATGGTTTAGGCTTATGGGAAAAACAGTCAAAACTAAGGCTGAAATCTGAGTTTCTCGAATTTGAAAATGACTTTAAAATCAAGTTCTACGCAAAAAATAGAGTCCATTGATGAAATTCCAATCTAAATCAAGCTTAAATTGAATGAGAATTAACATTTAAAGTTTGAAACTCATGGTCTAAAAATTTCCAATTTTAGATATACAAATCATGAAATTTATGATAAAATCAAGATAAAACTTATGAAAAATGATCAATATAATGTTAAAAATATGTACCCAGAAAAAATCTTTGCCTCAAAAAGCTTGGAAGTTCAAAAATGGGTTAAAAATAGAGATTCCCAATTTTAATACTATTCGGTTAAAAATCCTTCTTAATGAATGCAGTTGGGGACTTGAGATAATAGAGTGATCAACAAAAATATACTCCACGATCACGGAGCCCAACCCACGAACACAGAGAGTATAAGGTTAGGGGGGGTATCTCTCATGAGTGCTCTGCGAATGTAGAGTGGCCCATCCCGTGAATGCAGAGTTGAAAGCCAACCACACTTATCCGCGAATGAGGATCGATCCTTACCAAACGTGGAGGGTAACTATACCCAAACCTTCGCAAATGCGGGGGCTTATCCACGAATCCGTAGAAGAAATGAGCCTGCACCAGAAAACATCAAACACTAGCAACCAAGTCCAAATCCCCTACTCGGAATGGACCCCCAAAACTCATCCAAACTCAAAAATACACAAACTTCACATGTATCTATACCAAAAATGACAATCTAAACTCAATGGAATCATCAGAGATCGATTTCAAGACTTCCTCGCCACATTTACCAATTTGACTCAATAAAACTAGTTTAAAACTCAAAATACCAAAATTGTCCTCAACAACTCCAAAAATTATTCTAAGATCATTTTTAGCATTAGTTTCACCATCCAAAACTACTGAAACTATCAAAATTCCAATCTGAGCTTTCGAAGTTCGAATGTTGACCAAAGTCAAACTTTGATTCTAGAAACAACTAAAATCACAACTTTGAGCCTAAAAATCTTATTTTAACTCCGAATTTAGTTCTGCAACTTCTCATAGTTTAGTTTCAATATTCCAGAGCTAATGAAATTGAAGAATATCCGATCCAATTCTAGAGAATTAGAATAGTACAAAATCTCAGTTTTTCAATAACTTAAGCTTTCAAAAAGTGTCAAAACTCATATTTGCCATTTTAAAACTCTGGATTTCAGTTTCAATCATTCAAATATTTCAAAATAGACCTAAAGCAACTTATCAAATGGTAAAATAGTAATTTTCATAGATATGGCCAAAAATGACCAACAAGATCATTATAGAATCAAAGGAACAATTGAGGGATTTTCTTTTGAAAAGGTTCATAAGAATAACTATGTCTCCATAGGATGCTCCCGTGTTATTTGTTAGGAAGAAGGATGGTTCACTTTGGATGTGTGTGGATTATCGTCAATTGAATAAGGTAACCATTAAAAATAATTATCCACATCCAAGGATCGATGACTTATTTGATCAACTATTAGGTGTAAGCTACCTCTCCAAAATTAATCTTCATTCCGGGTATCGCCAATTAAAGATTAAGGAGTATGACATTCCAAAGACAATATTTAGAACCCGGTATGGTCATTTAAAATTTTTGGTTATGTCATTTGGACTAATAAATACTCCCACAGCTTTCATAGACTTGATGAACAAGATCTTCAAACCATATTTGGACATGTTCATGGTCATTTTCATAGATGGCATTTTGGTCTGCTCGCGGGATGAGATGGAACATGAGGATCACTTACGAATTATGTTGCAAACATTAAGAGATAGGCAACTATTTTTCATATTTAGGAAATGTGAACTTTCGTTGAGGGAGGTAGCATTCCTTGACAATACCTTTTTAGGTGAAGGTATTAAGGTTGACCCAAAGAAGATGGAGGTGGTAAAAAATTGGTCTAGACCATTGTCTCCTTCCAATATTAGGAGCTTTTTGGGTTTGGCGAGATATTATAAAAGCTTTGTAGAAGGATTTGCTTCCACTGCCTCGCCTTTGATGAAGTTGACCGAAAATAAGGTGAAATTCCAATGGTGTGATGAATGTGAAAAGAGTTTTCAAATGATGAAGGATCATCTTACTTCAACCCCTATTTTGACTTTGCCTGAAGGTTCGAATTGCCTTGTGGTTTATTGTGATTTCTCACGTGTAGGGTTGGATTGTGTTTTGATGCAACATGGGAAGGTTATTTCCTACGCCTCATGGAAATTGAAGGTGAATGAGCGAAACTACCCGACTCATGTTCTTGAACTAATGGCCATGGTATTTGCATTGAAGATTTGGTGTCATTGCCTCTACGGGGTATATGTTGATATATTCACCGATCATAAGAGTTTAAAATATGTGTTTAGCCAAAGAGACTTGAACCTAAGGCAAATAAGATGGTTGGAACTTCTTAAATACTATGATATGAGTGTGATGTATCACCCCAGTAAGGAAATATAATGGTTGATGCACTAAGTAGGGTATATATGGGTAGTGTTGCACATGTAGAGGATAGAAATAAGGAATTAGCCAAAGAAGTGCACCGCTTGGCTCGTTTGGGTATAAGGATAAGTGGTTTAAGTAATGGTGGTGTACCTATACAAAATAAGACAGAATCATTTTTAGTAGCAGAGAGGTTATATCAAAACAAGACATGGATCCTACTTTGGATTAGTTGAAAAGTTGGTGGTTGATTAGAAGATTAAGGTTTTCACACAAGGGAGATATGGAGTACTTCGTTACCAAGCGTAGTTGTGTGTCCCAAATGTTTATTTCTCAAGGATAAGGTGCCAGATGAAGCCTATAACTCCTGGTATTCTATTCACTCGGGATCCACCAAATTGTATAGGAATTTGAGAGAGGTATATTGGTAAAATGGCATGAAGAAGGATATAGGAAGGTGTATGGCAAGATGTTCTAATTGTCAATAAGTGAAATTTGAGCACCAAAGGCTGGTGGTTTAGTACAAGACATTGAGATTTCTATGTGGAAGTGGGAGGAAGTGAATATAGACTTCATTATGGGTTTTCCAAAGACTCGGAGACAAGATGATCCAATTTGGATAGGTGTTGATAGAATGACAAAATTAGCCTACTTCTTACCGGTAAAGGTCTACATCCAAGAGTCAGTGAGATTGCACAGGGTTCCATTGTCTATTATCTCG
The DNA here is from genome assembly GCA_038996855.1 of Solanum aculeatissimum. Lineage (NCBI taxonomy): Eukaryota > Viridiplantae > Streptophyta > Magnoliopsida > Solanales > Solanaceae > Solanum > Solanum aculeatissimum. Next base: position 4,769 of record JBCEWC010010978.1, read on the forward strand.
AACTATGATACTCAATTCACTTCTTATTTTTGGAAGTTATTTCAAATGGGTCTTGGTACTAAGGTAGAGCTAATTATGACTTTTCACCCATAAATCGATAGACTAGCCTAAAGGATAATCCAGACATTGGAAAATATGTTGAGGGCATGTGTACTTAATTTCAAGGTTTGTTGGGTTAATCACTTACCTCTTATAGAATTTTGCCTACAATAATAGTTTTCACTCAAATATTGAGATGGCATTATTTGAAGCCATATATGGTAGACGATGTAAGTCAGCAATATGATGGTTCAAAGATGGAGAGATGTCATTGATTGGACCCAACTTGGTACTTGATGCTATAGAGAAGGTAAGAACTATAAGAGAAAAGCTAAAGACTACACAAAGTCGCCAAAAGTCATATTCCAGATGTTAGGATAAGGGACCATGAGTTTGATGAAGGTTACTGGGTTTATTTAAAGGTTTCGCCTATGAAAGGTGTAATACATTTTGGAAAAAGGGTAAATTGAGTCCTAGATATATGGGACCTTATAAGATCTTAAGACGAGTTTGGAAGGTAGTCTATGGACTTGATTTTCCATTGGAGTTAGCTATGGTTCATTTGATGTTTCATGTGTCGATGTTGAAAATATTTATGGGTGATCCAAACTCCATTATCTCATTGAGGGTTGTGACCATTGAGGAGAATTTGACTTCTGAGAAAGTACCGATTGAGATTTTGGACTTGTAATTAAAGAGGTTAAGAAACAAGGAAGTTACATCCGTTAAGATGTTATGTAGGAATAAACAAGTTGAAAGTTCTACATGATAAGCGGAGACGAACATGATAAAATGATATCCTTACCTCTTTCTTTCTTTTCAAGCCTGAAGCACCTAAATACAAACTATTCATCTATATTTTTACGTATCCATTTTTCCTTATCATATTGCATGCATGCATGATAATGAGACTATTTTTGAATGATATTTGATGCATAAGTTTAAGAATTTTATGAAATTGATGTTTAATTTGCATCTTTACATTCATGTTAGGTTGTTGGCTATTTTTCACTCTAGTCAAGCTTGCTTTTGTTTCATTCGTAGATAAATGATCCCAGGGGAGGTATTATAACACCCACCATGTAAGAAAGTTTGAAAAGTAAAAATTTGTAAGAATTTGGCTCTTGACAAGATAGTACAAACCCATCTATGGCATGTGATTTTATCCACGGGTCGTAGACATGCCTTGTGGGTTGGACTGCACCTTGGTGGAATTTTTGGAACTTGGAAAGTCAATGTACAAAGGCACTCTATGAGTTATACTTGGAATTATGGCTCGTAGATAGGTGTCGTAAATGGAGCCCTAAGAAAGTGAAATTATATTGAGTCTTGGATGGAATCACGAGGGAAATTTACAGACCATAGTCTATTTTACAAATCGTAAACACGGTCGGTAGTTTGGGGTAGTGAAGCAAAAATTTTCCAAGTCTGGGAGTCAATCTATGTGTGGTCTTTATGACCCATAAATAGAACGACGAGTCGTAGAAGAGGTTTCGTAGTTGTGATTCAAAGACATTTTTAGAGATAAAAAATGAAACTAGGTTGAAACTTTTAATAATTTTTAAATTTGTTAGATATGATGAAATAGTTTATCTAAAGCATTAAATATTTAGGAATTATCTATACAAGTGTGAAGTGTAAGCCACTTTAAGGATAATTATGATATAGGTCGATACTCTTTGCACTCATAAAATCAGGCGGTGTTCATGACTGAAACAAACAACACTGTGCGAACCAATATGGCTTGTATTGTCGAGATGTACAATAAAGTCGATAGTTTAAAGATATCACATCTACCAATTGAACAAGTCCATCCAATATAAATTCACTACGAAATGTTTAATACTTATCCAGATGCAATAAACATATACTTATAAATCACACATTTGTTCTTTTTTTTTTTTATCATATAGTCATTCTCCTTTCATGTGAGGGGTTGGATTCTAGTGATGAAATATGAACAAAAGACAGAATGAAGAAAAATAAAGGAAAAGTCAAAATGTAAAATCACTTTGGAAAGAGGAATTCTCTCACATTAGAGGAAGAAATAAATATTCAAGCACTCAAATATAGAAGCACTCCTTCATGCTCCTAAAGGGTTAAGAAGGATACAAGCCTCGTCATCGTCCGCGTCACTCGCTCCCTTTCGTTTCAACTTTAAAAAATAAACGAGAGATTATTTTTTCTAATTCAATATTTTCCTCACATGTGAGACACTTTTTGTATCAGTGATATACCACTACATCGCCGCTTGAAGATATGTATCTCTTTAACTCACTGAATATCACAATCCAAAAACTGAGTGTGATGGCACTCACCTAATCCACTAAGGTGAGCAGTCCAAAACTGAACAACCCGAATAAAATAACAAAGCAAAAGATAAAATAGTCTAATATGTTAGATAGGCATAGGCAAATGAAACTACAACCATCCCAAAACTGGTGTCACATGTACAAGCCTCTAATAATGAGAATACTCAAATAAAATACAAGTCTCAATGTCTAGTCCTCAAATGGAAAAAAACATAACAAAGGATTCTCAAAGGTCTGCCAAAGAAACAAGTAGCTACCTCTCAAGTGATCCAGAACGCGATCCTAAACTAGAAAATCTAACAAGGTGGATCAAACTCACAACCTACAAAACATAGCAAGGAGTGAGCACCAAATAATACGGCACTCGGCAAATGGAAACTAACCTTAAGTAAAGCAATGAAGAATTCAAGTACTCCTATCCACCCAACCACATACCGCCAAACTACATACCTGCCCACAAAAAGGTCTCAGCAAAACAACAATACATATACAACAACATATCATAGGACATAGTCTCAAGATACACAACTGAATTCCATAAACAAGTGTTATGATAATTTATCAAAGTCGTAAGTTTTCACAATGTCCACATAATTTAATTTTCACAATATATAAGCCTCAAGAAGTCAACATATGTCATAGTCTTTCAATAATCTAATCTTATTTAATACAAGTTCCAAAGTATTCACATTCTCACACATTATACATATATCAATATCAAAAAAGAATGATATGAAATGAAGTGAATGAAAGAAAATGCAAACCATGTGATGCAATGTGAAATAATTATTATGCATGTTTGTTCTACGATACACCTCCATTGATATACTCAGATCGAAACCCATGGGGACCATACATGGACCATGTATCTGCCGAAATCATTTTCCTTTGGCATTTACTTTCATATCTAGTTAAAACTATTTCACTTCAACTTTTCATTTATTTTCTTTCTCTAGCCGAAACTATTTCCCTTCATCTTTTCATTTCTTTTCTTTTTCTAGCCGAAACTATTTCCCTTCGGATTTTCATCACCATTGGAACATCAAGCAAGCATGTAATCATAGCACAATAATAGTGTTTTTAAGGATGAGTATATGCAAGATGTCCACTTGAATCATTTAATACAACATTCAATTCCGAATAATTCACAAGTCCACACATATTCACAATACAATTTCAATATCATCATAATCTCAATGTCAATACCAAGTAATTTATAATTTCCACAATCATAGCAGAAGTATAAGGATTCATAACGTTTACAATTACTCAAACCAAATTCCCCTAATCAAAGTCTGCAATAGTATCAATCTAACCAATTTTGTGCCTCAAATCACCCAAACAGATTCACATAGGATAATACATTTAATCATATTTAACAAAAGGTTAGAATCCACTTGCCTTAGTAGAATTCTCAAATCAAGTCAAATCCAAAGTTTTTCCCTTTCTACGATACTCCAAATTATTGTATTATAGTCAAATATAGGATCACAATCACATTACAAACCTAATGACACTAAAATCAATCAATTTGGGAAAAAAGGGATAAAATGATAAAAAATCTCATGCCAAAAAAACTCAGAATCTGAAAATTTATACATAAAAATGTTCCTCGAGTAATAAGGATTCCAACGGTAAAAACTTTTTTTTTTAAAATGGAGTTAAAATGAGGTCATAATAATCAATTTAGCATTAGAAATAAAAATCTAAAAAATTCCAAATTTATTCAACTAAACCCCCCCCCCCCCCAATTGCTAAGTTAAAAACACAATCTAATCAATGAAAATTAAGAAAATATGTTAGAAAATAGTTATCTAATAGTTTTGCCTTGAAAAACCTTGAATATTCTCTAAAGAAAATGGAGCTTATAATATTAAAAATGGTGAAAAAAAGTGAATCACGTATTTTACAATAATAAATTGTGTTAGGCATATTTAACCCTCTATGAATGCGGATAATTACCCGCGAATGCGAAGGTCACATAGGACTAACCCTCTGCGAATACGGGCCCTTTATCTGTGAACGTGGAGTTCTTAATATTTGACTTCCACAAACATAGAGAAAGGTGCAAACGCAGAGTACTTTTCAGGTTGCACCAGATATCAACAAACACACAACTAAGAAATTCACAAATTGGACCATCGAGATTCGTTCAGAACCTCGTTAACACAAATCAAAAATGAAACCCTACTAGAAATTACATTCCGGACTCAATAGAACCGTCAGAATTCGTATTCGAATTCCAATTTGAAATCTCCTTGGTCCAAAACCCGATAAAACTCAAAGAAACTAGTTTAAACTTAAAATACCCAAACAACCCTCAGAAACTCTAAAAATTACAACAAGACCATTTCTAGCGTTAGTTTCACGACTTGAAACCACTGGAACTGTCAAAATTCCGATTAGAGCTTTCAGACTCCGAATGTTGACCAAAGTCAAACTATGATCCAAAAATCAATTGAAAATACAACTCTAGGTCAAAAATCTTTGTTTCAACTCCAAATTCAGTTCTGCAAGTTCTCCAAGATCAGATTCTACATTCTAGAGTTGATGAAATAGACATAATTGAATTCCGACACTCAAAATTCAAGATGACCACAAAACTCAAAATTTTCAACTTTAAGCCTTTAAAAACTCTTTATTTAGCAAAATTTCAACTTTTCACAAGGTTTTCAAAATTTAACTTTTAGACTCAAACAAAAATATTTCAAGGCAACTTTCGAGAAGAGTAACAACAATAACATACCCAGTGAAATCTCATAGTGGGGTCTGGGGAGGGTAAAAATGTACGCAGACCTTGCCACTACCTCAGAGGTAGAGAGGTTGTTTCCTGGGAACCCTCGTCTCAAAAACCCTTAAGCAGAATAACTAGATATGAAAAAAGGAAAGGAAAAGAAAAGGAAATAGGAAGACCAACTAATAACAAAAAGTACATGGTAGTGTGTAAAATGGTAAAAATAATTAACATATATATGAAAAATAATGACAACCCAGGATATAAAAACGCGGCTAATCCTACTACCCTACTATACCCCAAAACCAGACATCAACCTAACCATACTAACTTATTACTCTAATCCGCGACCTCCACTCTTTTTAGTCTAGGGTCATGTCCTCGGTGAGATTAAGTGTCGCCATATCTTGTCTGATTACCTCCCCCCAATACTTTTTTGGTCTACCTCTACTCCTTCGTGTAACTTTGAAATCCAACCTCTCGCACCTCCTAACAGGAGCATCGGTACTTCTTCTCTGCACATGTCCAAACCATTGCAGTCTCACTTTCCTCATCTTATCAGCCACAGGAGCCACCTCTAGCTTCTCCCAAATGGTTTCATTCTTAATCGTATCCCTCCTAGTATGACCACACATCCATCACAACATCCTCATCTCTGCGACTTGCATCTTCTGAACATGTGAGTTTTTGATCGGCCAACACTCCACCCCATACAGACAATAATTTTATCAAGAGTTTCAAAAATGACCTTCGAGGTCATTACACTGATTTGTATCAGCGTTTGAAGTGCATCATTCAATTATGCATCGACATTTCGCCAGTGCAACGCCGATTGCAAATATGTGCATTTCTTCAGTCCACTGATTTAAATAAACGCTAGAAAGGTGTTGTACAATTTTATATCGCTCATCGTTGATGTAACACTGATCGCCAATGTAATATCGGTCTGAACCAGTGTTATATTTTCTGAATGACTACGTCTTTTCTGAAGCCATTTTTATAACTATAAATATTTGATTCTTCTTCAGATATTAAATATGAAGAATTACACACCCACCACTAACATTTTTAATTTAAAACTTCTTATTCTTACAAAAATAAAGTGTGATTTACTCTTATTGAGTTAGTTTAAGATTCAGCGAATTTAGGTACCACTATTTGAATGAAGCAAATCATTTTATGCTTGGAGAATATATTCCATAAACTCAGGTACTTGAAGGGAATAATTTCCTTAAGGACACACTATGAATTCAGCGAATTTGATTCTAATTATATTTTAATATTTCTCTTCTTGTTGATTTATTTATATTTAGAAATAGCTTTGAATACAAATATTGTTTGGTTTATACCTAGAAAATAACAATATATGTAACTTGTCTTTTAAATTTGATTCTCCACTTATAGAATTTTAATGGGAAGGTATGTTATTGTTGTATCTTTTAAATTTGAGCGTATTTGGAGTAGATTTATAGGTTTTAGCATTAAATGGTGTGTAGGACTATTCAAATTCAAACAAATTAGTTTCTTGACAAACAAATTCAAACTCACATAACTTAAATTTTAGCCAATTTTACGTGCACTTCAGTCATACAAATTTTTAAAAAGATGTTAAGCAAGTTTGTTAGCTTTGTTGTTGTTTTGCAAAATTTATAGTTGGAATTTATTTTCTAAGATATATAAAACTTATGTTTTAAACTTATTTAGAATGATTTGGATATTGATTTATGTGTTGAATTATTAAAGTTTAAACAAGAAGCCATTGATTTAGGGAAAAAATTTGTTCATTTAAACTTCGTGCGAAGAATATTTTATGGTTTAGCTAAATAAATACACTGATCTCATGCAAAATTAATACTATTTAGAGTTTTTCCTGCCAAAATCATAACTTAAATAAAAAATAGTTAAGAATGATGGATTGAAGTTGGCCTTCATTTCATGTCCTAAAGTAAAGAAACACATGTGAACAAAGTCATTCTGATTTGACAAGACAGAGGAGCTATAAGATACGAAATCAAGGCAATTAGTTTTATGTTAAAAGTGATATTTCTTAATGAATCAGCAGTTGCATGCCATTTGCACTTGTTCCCACTTTATTCAACAAAAATTCTCAAAGAAAAAATTAAATTTGATCTAGTTAAGTGTATAATTTCAACTAAAAATGTTTGAAGTTGACCTTGGCAAGTTATATCAAACTTCAAGTGAAAATATTTAAACTTTTATTTTCTCAATGTTACACTTCAGACAAAAATATCAAAAATCAAATACGAATTTCCAACTTTCAATGGCATACGTATGAAGTTGTGCCCGGAGTTAGTAAAGTGCAAAACAAATTTTACTTTCGATATAAATTAAATAATAGCCTCAAAAATGAATATTTGTAATCGATGATGGGCAATTGTCACGTAACAATCACATACCTACAATCTTGTTGGTCAGAAGTGATTCCCCCCTTGGATCCAGATGATTGACACTCTTTTTGAATCCAAACTTCCACTTTGAGTCGTGGTCTCATGCGTAGATCGACAGACTCTTATACCATTGTTATAGACCAAATAAGAGAGCCCAATGCAAGAAAACTAAATTGATAAATGAGAGAGCTCATTTAATATATAAATTCATTAGTATTTCTTTTTGAGATAATTATCATAGATGGACATTCAATCAAAGTAATTATAAAAAAAATGGTCATTTGTCGTATATATAGTCATGTATAGTCAGTATATATTTTAAGTATAGTCAAGTTATATTTAGTTTTTGAGATGGTCATTCTACATATAGTAATGTATGACTGTATATTTCATGTTATATTCAGCTTTTGAGTATATCATAATATATATTCAGTGTATAACTCATGTATAAAGAATTGTATAGTCAGTGTATACTTTCTAAGACTCTTTATAAGCTATATATTGCACAATCATCGTATATTTTATATGATTTTTGACTTTTTTTAATGTAAATATACATTTATTGTAAACTAATTAATTTATTAATCCCTTTCTTTTTTAATTGATAAGAGTCCATTTACTTATAACAATATTTTTCCATATTATATTCTACACCTATGTACCTTGACATCCCTTTAAGTTGGTCAGTTGACCACAATAATAGTGAGATTATAGATGTGCCAAAATCATGTTTAAAATTCGAGCAACTTGTTACCATGGCAGTTTCAAGATCCACTTTCGAACTAAAATTCACTCTTGATTTAAAATTATTCTATATAAATAATTATCTAGATATGAAGAAAAAAAGCAAAATACTATTATATTTCTAATATTTAAGACATTGAAATTAACTAAAACTTTAATTATCAAATATTTTGTTAATAGAAGTATGTAATATAATAAATTTAAAAAAGAAAAAGAATAATTAAAATTATGTTGGAAATATTAAACTACTCTTTTTATATTTAGGAGTCTTTTTTAAAATTAATTTTTAATCAATTAATTATTTAACTCCTAACTATTCAACAATAAGTAATTGAATTGATTTTCTCGTCTTTGCACATTCATAATAGATTAAAGGGAAATGGGTCAAAAATGTTCTTGTACTATCAGAAAGGAGTAAAAATGTCTTTAGTTTATACTTTGGGGCCATTTATGCCTTTGTACTATCAGAAATGGGTCAAAAATGCCCTGATACTAACGGAAAAGGGTAAAAAATGCCCTTGATTTATACCTTGGTCCAAAAATGCTCTTGTCAATGATACTTTGGTCCAAAAATGACGAAATAAGGGAATTTTTGGCCCAAAGTATTGACGATAAGGATATTGTTTTAATTAGTAAATATTTATCTTACTTCAATTTGAGAAAAAAAAATTAAAAATATTTTTTTTGCTTTATTATAATTACTATTTTTATTGTTATCTAAATAAAAATCAATGTTTGGTTTAAAAATTAATATTTGGTTTACTATGATTTTATATTTATGACATATATTATTTGCTGCAGGGGTACAATATTCTATTTTAATTGATAAAATGAGATTAAAAAAGTAATTATTTTTTTACATTTCTATTAGTTAATGTGATTTTAAAAAAAAATATGAAAAAAATTCTTTAAAAATAATTTTTTTATTAGGAATACAATATGTTTAAAAAGATTAATATATATACATATATATATTTTTTATTTATTTATTTATTTATTTAAAGAACATTTCCGACCCATTTGGTAACAATAACGATATTTTTCGATCAAAATATCATTGACAAGGGCATTTTTGGACCAAAGTATAAATCAAGGGCATTGTTGATCTTTTTCCATTAGTATCAGGGCATTTTTTACCCTTTTCCATTAGTATCAGGGCATTTTTGACCCACTTTTGATAGTACAAGGGCATAAATGACCCAAAATATAAACTGAGGACAGTTTTGCTCCTTTCTGATAGTATACTGACATTTTTGACCCTTTTCCCTAGATTAAACTATTGCATCAAATTAATAATATTTATTTAATTTTATTTATACGAATATTGTACATATTTTAATAACAAGTACTATTTATATATAATCTTTAAATTGACACGATACACACGGTTTCACATAATTGAGGAGAAAATCTGACTCAATGCACTAATTATAAGGATATAATTTAGGACCAAAAATGAAAATAACGGCAAAATTATTCTATTTTCCAATAATCAAGATACATATCTGGCAGTCACTTTTCCATTGTTTTACTTATTTACACTAAGGAATTATAGTAGTAACTTGAGATTCGACGAAAAGAAATCCATAAATTTTAAATTTTGAATCTTTCGTTGTTAAGGCTTAGAGCAGGGGAGTAGCACAAGAGGTGCAGTTACATGACTTGGGTACAAAAGCACAAACTCCATAAGGCTTATTAGGGAGTTGACAGTCGATGACAAAGCAACAAGGCAAACTTGTGCAGTTGCTGGGCTCTGCCTCCATCGCGGACAAACAACACTTACAAGACAGACACAGCTGAAAAGGCTGTTGTTGCTGCGACCATAACCACGTCTTAGACTTATTATACTTACCTGCTGCTATTTCCATTTCCAGCTCCTGAGATGCTGTTACTAGTCTGTATTCCATAGCGCTATGCAGGGGCTCTAATCGTTTTACCTCAGACGCTGCCAATGATGTCTCGTCTGGCATCATATCATCGTCATCCGGCTCAATACCAGGATTAGTCGCATGAGATCCTGCACAATGTCACAATTGAATCAGGGGCGGCTCAAGCATATTAGTGGCTTAACGCGAAAATCGAATGGAGGCCTTAAATTTTAAAAAATAAATTAATATATTTTCTTACGAATTTTATTCTTCTATCTCCTTGAAATGCAGAATTGTTTAAAAATAATTATAATTGATTTCATTCGGTAATTCTTTTGAATTGATCATATAATCATACTCCACATATACCAAACTTATTCTAATAATTTTTTTTTACATGAAGTAAATAATCTTTATTATTAATAGTACTTACTTGGTAATTTTCTAAAAAAAATCTATAACTTATTATTACTAAAATAAAAATTGAGGCCCCTAAAATTTGGAGGCCTAAGGCGCTTGCCTTTTTTCTAACACTGTCGAGCCACCCCTGAATTGAATTACCAATATAACTCGTTCAATAACTTATCAGGTCAATCAAAGGATATCTACAACTAAGCTTGATTTTGTCATTTTGAAATAAACAAAAAATAAAAAGTGTCATGCTAGTGTATATATAACTTGAACTCATATAATGTATATACTCCCTTTGTTTCAATTTATCTTACTCTTTCCTTTTTGATCCGTATAAATGACATGTTTTAAATAATAAAGATAAAAGAATATTTTGGTACATTCTGCACATTTTTGGTTTAAGACCAGTCTGTACTTTCTTAAGCCTCGTCCAAGTCAAAAAGAACAGAGGGAAAGGGAGTATACAGCTTTGCAACCAAACTATGAAAAAGTTACCTCTAGCTGAAACCATCATAACCAAACAGTAGAAGAGAAGAACGAGAATTACTGATCGATTTGCAAGATTTTGATCGAACAATTTCTGCATGATTGGTGACAGTATGAGTAGAAGAGCAAGCACATCTACCGCGGACCAAACTAGTGTCGTATGGGAAGGCAAGATCAGTACTTGTATCTATGTGCGAAGAGATTGTTATGTGTCAATTGTTCCTAAATTTTTGCGAGTTTAAGTGCAATAAAGAGGCTTATGGGCACCGTGTTTGATCAAGGAATATATTCTGAGTTTGGTTGAACTTCATTTCTTGCTCTAACATTATGACAGTTGGAAAATTCTCCAACACAAATAGCATAAACTCTTTTATTGATTCCTAAAGAATAAATTAAAATTGGGGTTTCAGATACCAACTGTATCCTACAAAAATGTTCTGCCTTATCTTCCTTGTTTCTATCTGTTGAAAATAATTATTGGTTGGGTTCACCCGACGCTAATCAGCCCGTTAATATAGAGTTCTCCACATTACACAACAATTTATGGCCATTTGGTTATGGGATAAGCCCAAAGCTAATGTATGAATAATTTTGATTATTCATGTATTAATTTTATATCATGATTGATTTTATTGAGATTAATTATTGGTCATGTGATTAGATGGTTGTTAGTTAATTTTTTGTTAGTTAATTTTTCAGTTAGTGCGATCCAACTGTCACTAGCTGTATTCTTTCCTCCACTTATATAAGGACACACCGTAGTCAGCTCCTACTTACTTGTTCAATGAATAAGAAAAATATTTCTCTCAATTACTCTCTCGTCTCTACCGTGCTGGACTCACCATTGATGGTGAGCTTCCATTTCCTTTCTTCTGTTTGAATTCTATCATGGTATCAGAGCAGAGGATTACCATTCATGTGGTTTGACATCTACTTTGCAGTGGCCGATTTCGATTTTCAACCTAAGGTTCCTCTAATTATCCTACTCAGTTCAATTTTATCTTTGATTTAAGACATTGTTCCTCCCATTTCAGTTCTGTCTTCACTTTTGTCTCTCTATCTCAGCCAATTTCACACATTGTTTGTGTGAATTTTTCTTTCCTCTTGAAGAAATTTTTGTGTGTGTGATTTGAAACAATTATAATGGTAGAAATTACGACCCTAAGTGTAGATAAATTTGTTGATACAGGAAGTCCTCTTTATATTCATCCATTTGATAGTCCAAGAGTATCTCTTGTACCAACTCTTTTTTATGGAATTAGCTACTTGTAACAACCCGAAAATTTCTTAAACTCCTTATGGTTGATCTTGTATGATGTTATACTAGTCATGATTGAAATTTTGTAGCCACGGGTTGAGTTTAAG